>JAOEHY010045393.1:0-37084 GCA_025447955.1 Psilopsiagon aurifrons
ATAAAATGAAATCCTATTTCTACTGAAATGAATGTCAAACTTACATTAGTTTAAGTGGATCTAGAGTTTCACACACAATTCTTTTAAAAATGTTTAATCATTAAGGGTGAATAAAGCATTTAAGCATTGCATTATGCTTTGGTAGGTTTCAGGAACTCAGTCTGTATGTGAGTGTTTATGCAGCCAAATACGTGTCTACCTTGTATTGGATTATTGTGTGGTGGGCTTTTAAAGAAGTGAGCATCCCAGTTAAATAGAAAACTTCCAAAAGATATAATGGGATATTTTTTTGTTTAACTTCTCTTTTTGCTACAAATTAGTATCATAATTGCTTTGTTGTCTTTAGTTCAGGTATTGCTTTTCAGTTTAACATTTGAAGAAATTACTGCATTGGGACTGCAGGCTATGTTCAGTTGTCAGTAGGATGTTAAATATTTTGAATGCTTACTTTAGGAAGGCATATTCCCCCTTTGAGTGAGATTTTCACTGTTACTTGAGTGAGACTAACTATCATTTAGATATTTATGGGTCATAGACCAGTCAGGAGTAGGATTTCTGAGAAAGGCAGTGGAAGGAGCTTGGCAGTCCTCAGAGATCCTTGTATAAGTAGTTAGATAACGGAGATGCACCAAGGCTGATACTGCAGAAATTGAGCCGCTTTGCAGGCTACCTGTAAGTCCTCCAGGTCTATCCTGCTGTTAGCCTGGGAGCCTTGGGACATATTTCCATTCTTTGTCTGACTCTGTCGTGATAGGACTTCCTTCCTCGGCTCAGTAATTCTTGTAAACTTGAACTCCAAGTGTTAAATGGCACCAAAGCAACTTGGCTTAAAGAGGAAGTGAAATAAAGACCAAAGATAAGAAAGCCTAAGATAAAATTTCAGATGAATAAAATAATGCCAGATGGGCTGTAAGTAGGTAAAGCTCCTGCCTGACTGTGTCAGTTTTAGGCTTGGAAATGAAAATGCGAGATGAGAAAAAGGGCTGAAGGCAAACAGATTGATACAGATCAGAGACTAGCTTGATCAGGCACTTGTGAAACATTTCAGGAACAGTGATAGCAGCATTTAGAAAGACAAAACAACCCAATTTGTGGCATTTAACCACTTTCTCCACTGAAATTCTTTTACTAGTAAGCAGTGCTTTTTGACAAAGCTCTTTGGCTCCTGGGTAGTAGATAGTTATTTACAGGCAACAGCAAGGTACAAACCACACTGGGTCTTCTGATGGAACTGTGACAGGTACCAGGTGGGTCAGGATCCTAGTCCTAAGAATGGATGATGACTAATACTTTAGCTATGGGGAAGGGAAAGACTGTCTGCTGAGAAACTGGTGGCGATTCATTTAGAGTCCCTGTAGGGAAACTGCACTGGCGCCGGATTGGAGTAGTAAGGATTCACTGATACTAAACCTTGGACTGAATTTCTTAAAAACTGCACAGAATCTCACCTTTTTCTTCATGTTTTTAAAATCATATAGTTAAATATGCTGTTAGTTTACTTTGACCCACAATGCAGATAACCCAAACAAGGCAGCAGAGAGAAACTGGCTCATTTCCTATCCACTGCTAGAGAACACAGCCTAATTTTAGTATGTTTTAACTATGCAAAGGCCTAACCAGATAACATATGCTGCTAGTGGTGTGTTTTCAGCTGGAGTGTTGTCTAAGAACCATATTGCTGTGAGCTTCCTGTTGTGTTGGTGTTTGTTCTGGTTGGGAGCACATACAGTTGAGCCTGTACTTCGTCTGTTTCAAAGGCACAGTAGTCTGCACAGGGCAGCAACACATTCTTTTACATCTTACCACCCAAAGAGAGAAGGTAGTTGTCAGCTTTTCTGACAACCGATGTTTGGCACTGGTGTCTGCTCCTATGTTCCAGTGGGATTGTGTGATCCAAATTCAGGAATGTTTGTTGTCAGTTTGGCAGCATGCCGAACCTTCAAGCAGCCAACAGTTAACTTACTTCTTGGAATCTCTTTTCAAAATTTGCCTCATGCTTGGACAAAACCTAAGATGATGTTAATGCATGGGTTTGAATGTCAATAGTCACAATTAGATTGTTACCACCATCAAATTTAAATCAGATCCTTCAAGTATATAAAGGTAGGAAAATATGATCTATCTTAAGACCTTTAGGGCATTAATCAAATGTACTGCTCTGTCTATATAACCTCTTAATCTTTTAACTTGATTTTTTCAAAGGACTTACGAATACAAACGAATGGAATGGCTGGAGGTGCATGACAGAGAAAGAAGAGAAATACAACCAAAGGAAAAACAAGCTATGTCGAGCTGCTGTTGCTCAGAAAAAGGCAGGTTGACTCTTCCTTCATCAATGCTCTAGCTTATGAAAAGTTCAACTTTGTCCAGCTAACATTGTTATAATATTAAGAGTTTATTTGCAGTCTATTGTATATAATAAAATACATCAGGCTCTTCAAGATCAGCACAGAAATTGTTTGAAGTGACATGCAAAAGAATGTTACAGCCAACAACTTTGTTATAATGCCATCAAGATGTTGTGACACTCTTTTTTGTGTGCGGCATGTGTGTGTAGGGTTATTTAAAAGGTGGACTCCTTGAATAGCAAGGATGATACTTTGATACTAGACAAATGATGATCTACTTTTTCTTGATGGACTACGAAAATTGTATTTCTCTTAAGCTTGCTTTTTATGAAATAACTTGAAAGGAAAAGCTGATTGTTTATAAAAGCTCAAGATTAATCGATGATTTTATACATGGGACACAAACAGGTTATGGAACCTGCCAGTGGCTTTCAAGGTTGCAAACAGATGAGATCAACAAGAGAAAAAAAGGAAGAGGATACATTGTTTTGGCCATGTTTATACTTATTTATATATGGTCATTTAGAGAATGAATTTTATAATTCTCAAAGTTAGTGCTTGTTAGTACAGCTGGTCACTGACCAATGAGTGACTGACAGCTATGGATCATTTCCCATCTCTTCTGTTTCCCATCACAGGATTCAGAACTTTCAAACAGCCCAGCACCCATTCTTAAGGGAGGAAAATCCTAAAAACTGTCACAGCTTGAAATGATGTACAGTGTAGACGTAATTTTTGCAGGAACTGTATCAATGTGTCAAGGCATTACTTAACTGTTTGGAATATCTGTTTGACAGAGAAAGACTCTCAATGATAATAAGCAAAGAAGGATAGGAGAGAAACTAGAACTTTTGGAAGCCAAGATAGAAGAACTAGAAAACGAAAATCAGGCGCTAAATAGGTAATAACCTTTGCTCTTCCTTTGCTTGAAAAATTATATATGCTCAAGGGCTGCGTTATAAAGTATTTTTGAAGATACACAACACTTGGTTTAGTAACTGGAATACAGTCTAATGGCATTTTAAGCACTAGTATTCTTAGAATGGAGTCCATTAGGATGGGTATCAGTGAGTTTGTAAGCCAGCTGCAGGACTGTCTCTTCAGAAAGAGAGGAAAATGATCGATATATGCAGTTATAGGAATCCCTGTAAAAGAAGGAAGTGAAAAGACTTCAGAACTGCAAGAGAAACAGACTTACTTAGCAACCTCTTTGAAATACAAACTCCTAATTTTTTTTTCTCTTCATTGAGCACCTATGGAGGGCTTGATTCAATAGTTAAAGTAATGTGGCTCCTGTGGCTCACTACTGTGAATGATATTAAAAGCTTACTTTATTCCATGTAAATTCTAATCTGTAATCTCCAGATGATAGCTGTAAACTCTGCAGAGGGACTTTTAGATAGACATTTGGGTAGAAGAATACACACAGGTTTTCCACCTTCCAGTTCCAGTGTGTAGTTTCGCTTCATAGGGATAGTGAAAAGCCAGAGTACTCATGGAGAGGTGTGTTGCTGTGTTGGGCTAGTAAAGATTTTGAGCACTAAGAAATCTTCTTCTCTAGGCAGATTTTTTCCTCTGAAGAATATGCATGTCTCCAGAAGAGACTAAAGGACTTGCAATGTAGGCACAATGAATTCCGGAGTCTAATTCTGAATCATAGCATATCATCCCTCAATCCAGTTGGTACAGTGTTGTTGCCTGCTGGGCCTGAAGTGTCCTTCTCCCTTTTTCAGATGGGGATGTATTGCAAGCTGTGAAAATAATACAACAGAAGAGTGTATTTGAACAATCCTTTATTACTGATCTTTGTCTTTAGGAAGGAACATTTGATCTTTGAACAGAGGGAGAAACTTTGAGGAACACTTCTAGTGATGTTCCCTTCCTTGCAGTAGGAGGAGTTTTTGAAAGATGAATGATACATTACAGAATGTAACAGACGGGCAGTTTTAACCTGGTTCTCCACACCTGGTTCTGCTCCTGGGAGGCTTCAAATGGATCCTCCTCAGCAAGAAATAAATACCACAATGGTGTTCTCACACCACAGCTTCATTCTTAAAAAGCAGCACTGCTGCTCTTGACATGTTGTGTGGTTAAAAGTTTTACTTAAGAGCTTCTGAAGGATGCAGACTGTGGCTGAGGCTGACCAGGCTGATTGTACAGACTTTTGGTAACTGAGACCTCAGGTCTGTGTCCTCTTCCTCTGAGAGAAGGAAGGCCTGCACACACATTTCTTGCTGATGCTGTTCATCATGAGTATTAGAAAGATGCCCACAAAACACTGAATTTAACAAATAAGGATATTTTGGACTTCACAATTTTTATTTCAAAATCATTAATGAAAGAAAATTATTGCTCATTTTGGTCCCTTGCAACTATGCAAAATGTAATAGAGCTACTTTGTTGTGGTTGTTAATTTCAAGGAGGAAGAGCACCAAAAAGAGCTTTCCCTGCTTCGCAAGCAGTTGGAAGAACTGGAAACCACACAGAGAAAACAGCTGCAAGATCTTGAACCATCCAGAAATGGGCACACACAGGAACTTGGCTACAAACAAGGTCACTGGAGAAGGCAATGCCCAGAGCGAGGACTACAAATAAAAGCAGCAAACTCTCCGGGCTGTTGGTGGTCAGTAGCTTATCCTCTGTACACGCTTTTCTTAAGTAACAAATCTCTTCTCCAAAGTAAGAAGTGATAGGACAAGAGGTGAAGGCCTCAAGCTGCACCAGGGAAGGTTTAAATTGGGTCACTGTGAAAAAATGTGTGAATGAACACTCCTGGAAGCGTGAAAAAATGTGTGAATGAAACCCTTAGTGGCATGTTTAGTGGTGGCAATGGTTGGACTCCATGATCTTGAAGGTCTTTTCCAACCTAGTTGATTCTGTGATTAGAAGCAACAGCAGCTATTTCAACCCTCCCCTGCAGGATTAATTTGGGTAAAATAAGGCTCTGGCTGGGCTGGAGCTGGCTTTGCCCATGCTAAGGTGCACTGTGATTTACCAGCACCAAGAACTGGCTCGTGGTAGCTTTGCATGTTAGGCCCTGACCCTGACCCCAACTGTGTGGTTTTCAGTAGGACATGTTGGATGTCCATGAAGTTGGAGGGCAGGGAGGGCAGTTCATATAAATGAGAGAAAGCCTTGGGGGCAGAAAAAGGGTAACCACAGAGGGAACAATGATGGTTACCTTCTGGGTGGTGGGCTTCTTGGCCAGTCTGGCTCTGCACAACAGTCAGTTTCCTGTCCCTGCAGCAGCTTCTCCTGAATGCAGGGTGATCCTTGGGCTTAACACTTGTAGCTTTTTAAAAGTGTCATCAGCCTCAGCACCTTGAAGCAGTGATATAGTGGTCACTGAAGTCTGTGGGGAAGGGGCCACTGCTGCTTCCAAAGGGCGGGAAGGCTGCTGGCATCCCCCTGCTCCAGCCCTGTGGGGAGGTCATGGCAGCTCAGTACTTCCCAACTTCCGTGACAGAAGAGGATTGCTATGCACAGTCGTGACCCATGTGGCTCTTCTCTCCCTTGGAGCCTCATGGGGCTGGAACTGCAGTCATACTTCTTTGGGGGTGCCATTCAGTGTCTTACACTCCATTCCTTGCATGACCTCAGCACTGCTACAAGCTGTGCTTGCTTGTTTTTAACCCTTCTAAATAACACACGTCAATCAAAATAACCTCCAAATGCATTTTATTCTAGATAAACCCATACAAACACCAACATGTATTTGTCATTTGCACTTTTTTTTAACCATTCATTTTAAACAACAGGTTAACTTCTGTACAACAGGAATTACTTTACACATTAGTAAGACTTCAGATGACTGCAAAGTAATGCTCTGTAAGCTAGTGTTAGAAAATACGCTGTTTGCTGTATCAGTTTGCCTGTAAACATGTGAACATATGTTAAAGAGAAGTTTGCTTTCATTTCAGAGACTGCTGCTAGAACTGTTAGGTTGCCATAACACAGCTTTACTCAGAGGTCGTTCTCTTTTGTCTGTGTAATGGTGAGAGCGAGGTGCGCATACGGAAGGTGTGCCAATGTTTCGTGTGCTGACCCAAACCTACCAAAAAGAGCCACAATCACTTCATTATACTTCACATCACTTCGTGAGATCCACTTGATGGGTTACAAAGTCCCAGCATGAGTTTAAATGGTTTACTAACAGAGTGACGCTGTTGAGGAGGCTTGAATAAAAGGCAATAATCCTATTCCAGGCTGTAGGCTAAAGCTACACGGCCTGCTTCAACACATACTTAATCTCTAGAAATCGTTAAAGCTATTGTAGCAAACAAGCAGTAGTACAAATACAGAATAGGACTGATTTTTGTTCCCTCATCATATAAACACATAGAGTGAAGTTCACAGGATCAGACCCACGCAAACAGATTATATTTTACAGCTTTTTTTTTGTCTTTTTTTTTTTTTTTTTATTTTTCTCCAAGCAGAAATGTTGGGTTTTAGTTTTCTGCCTGTACAGAAAGTTACTGTTGAACAAAACTATCACAGTTCATCCCAATGCACTGCCAGCAAACACCTGAGGTGGAACGGAACTGCTGAAACCTCAGGCTGAATGGAAAGAGTCATTAATGTGCTCATGCCCCTTCTTTATATTAATGACTGTGCTTTAGTTATTTGCTGCTTTAAAGTGGTAGGTTAAGAATGATAAAAATCAAGCCCTTAAGTACAGGTATTCTAAGCTTAAGTGTTACTCAAGCCATGGGCCATCCTTTAAGACAGAGGGCAAGACAGGTTAGGGTTAGGAGAGGGTTTTGTTTTCCAATTAAAATTAAAACTTATCAAAATATACTGTGCCAGGCAGCGAAGAGAAGTGCTGAAAGTACTGCAACATCGTAGTGCAGTTTCCTGAACAAAGCCATACATTCCATCAAGTATAAAGTGTAAACGTAACAGCAAGTGTAAGACTCGAATTTAAAACTAAAAAACAAACCCAAAAGCCATCACAGTATGGGTTGGTGGCTGCCCTCTCTGGTACGCAAGAGGTACAACTTGTGCAATCACGTCGTGGGGAGGGGGCAGACCAGTAGGCAATGTGGTTTCGTGTTTCCTTGTCTTCCACGTTTACAGCGGTCTTGCTTCTGCCAAAGCGTGGTTAGCGTGTGCTGGTGCTAGGCCCGGTCCCGGCCTCTGGAGGCCTTCACACCCAAACCAGCCAGCTTCAGTTCTGCTCTGCTGCAGCCTCTGGGCTCCTCCAAAGCAGCAGCACACAGCAGGAAATGGTTTGAGGGTTCCACTGCCTGGGAGCCCCATGTAGGCATCTCCAGCTGGTCACAGCCCAGTACAGGCTTTCTATACTACACCGGGGCCATGTGTACCCAGGAGCCTCACCAAGGCAGGGACAGCTCTTCCTGCTTCTGTGGGCTGCTGTACTGTGCCACTCATCTCCAGTGGTGGAGCCGTCTGGGAACTGTGGAAGGGTAGCTCTGGCTCATCAACACCTTACCTCAAATCTAAGGGCAGGTGGTAGCCTTACGTGCCTCCCTGTGACTGGAGCAGAGCCCACAGCAACTCACCATTTCAGCTCAGCAGTGGAGGGCAGGACAGTGCTGGTGTGGCACAGAGCCAGAGCCGCTGTGGCTTTGCACAGGAGGCACTGCACCAGTCTTGTCTCACCAGCATGGCCACACTCCAGCTCTTCAGCACGTGTGGCTTTAGCCACCAATGCAAATGTAATGGATGCCCTCCTTCTAAACTGGCCAGGCCTCAAAACCACCCCAGCAGGGCTAAGGCAGAGTGTCCATCACCCCTCCCCAAACCCAGCTCTCATATTTGTGGCAGTTTTTCATACACAGAGGTTACACCAGCCCTCCGGGTCTCACATATTATTAAACTAACCCTTTTTTTTTTGACAAAGCCTGGAAAAAAAAATATGCTGGCTTTAGATCTGTGAGGCCCCTGTACACGGATAGCAAGACTGGCCAGGACAGTCAGCACAGCTGCAGGCTTGTGCACCAAAGCGCAGCCCTTGTCAGCTGCCTCATCAAATGGCAGGGGTGGCCTGATGCGGTGCAGCTGCTCATGAGTGTGTCACAGCTTGTTTAAGGATGGGACGGTAGAAATGTAAACACAGACTGATGCTGGGCTAGTGCCTTGCTCCAAAAGCTTCTTGCCAAGCTCAGTGGTTTGCTTCACTTTGGATGTGAAATTCCTAACTTAAGGAAGGTAAGTCCAGCCTTGTGGCATTTGCCCTGCAAACCTCAGGCCTACTTTTTTCTGCTAAACATATCTGTCGTGTCACTTTGGTGCTGTTTTGGGGGAGGGGGGGGTCCCTCCCAAACAGGAACCAGTGTATGTTTGTCTGTAAGGAAGGAAACTGCAGCTGACCCGTATTCTGAAGCCAGAGCTCATCCTCACGTTTTGTCAAGGCTGCTGAAGAGGATGTGGTGAAATATCAGCTTTCTCTCTTACAAAAAAAGGAGCTAAGCAGCTTACAAGTCCACATGGGATGTGTTGCACATCCTTTATGAGCTTGTTTTTAAGTAAGCAGAAAGCTCACTTAGGCAGTATTTTGGAACCAAAAGGTATGTATGTGTGTTCAAACACGTAAAAATGCTGGCCCTGCCAACTCTAGATGCATTTTTGTTTTCATGTGCCCATGTCTGAATATGTAACCCTGCATGTACTTCTCTCACAGACACAGGTATTACTAAGAATGATCAGAGTGGAGAAGAGTGTCCAAATGTTTCAAACCCTGTACAGAGAGTCAGTCAGAACTGTTTTGGGAGCCGTAGCACTTATTTAAAATCCCCCACAGCGACGCTGTGAGTCAGAGCTTCGCTCAAATCCATTTGCATTTTTTCTTTTCATCAAATAAGGCTTTTACTTGCCGGAGCTGTTTCTGGACATCTTCAAACCCCCGTTCCCGCTCGAGTTTGCTGTCAATCTGTTAACAATTAGCAGAAAAGAGAATGATTTTTTCAGTGCTCATTTTCCTTGCTGTTTTATAAAGCCTGCTTTGCTGCATTCTAACAACTACTGGCAGAGAAATCCATCTGAATGCCTGACTATATGCAAACATTCTTTTCTGACTTTAACACTTTATTTTGGTAGCTTTCCTTTCAAGTCACTTTGATTTGCAACACTTCCACAAAAAGAATGACAGAGCCAAGCAAAAACCCCCAAACAAATCCAACACATGTTCATCTCTTCAAGTGCGAGGCAAGGCCAGTGTTCTGGTTTTAGCCTAGAGCAGATCTGCAAATGAAACTTTATTCCTCTTCCTTTGCCCTATAATCTGAGGGCAAACTGCCTCTCTTCCTCTAACTGGCCCACTAGGCATGGGCCCAGGGGATGGGAAGGAGCACTCCTGCTGTCTGGAACTCTTTACTGGCAACTCTACAAAGTGACTGAGGTCTCAGTGAACTATGAATGAGGTTTAGCTGCTCCCAGTCAAAAGCCAGAGGAGGAAGAGCACAGGGAGGGTTTCCTTTTAAGAAAGGGGTAAGTTTAGCCAGTACTAGCTTCAAAAAAGAAATAAAGTGGCAACAAGATTAGAAAGTATTTTGAAGTCTCCTCTACCAACAATCCTAATGAGCTCAATAAAGTGTAGTATCACTCTGAATGTAATTCTAAGCATCTTTTAAGAGGTGAAGATGTGATGCTGAACCCAGATAATTTGAGATGTTAGAGATCTGAACTGGTAAGCTAGCTAACAGGTGACTGAGAGCTGAATGATTATAGTAAGTGCTGATGCTGTGCTGCTAGGCATGAAAGAGAGCAAGGTCTGGTTGCTGGGAGACCCAGACAACCTGCTGGAAGTGGTAATGAGGCTTTCAGGCAACACGCCCCAGCTGGCTCTTATCTGCCTCCCTGCACAGGCATACACAGTCTCTGTTAAGGATGCTGAGCAAAATGGAGTGGAGAATCCTACCATGCAAAGCAGAGGGCAGGGATTTTCTTACAAAGCTGCTTAGAGGTAGCCTGTGACTAAATGCTTTCAGTTGAGAAAAGATTTGTTAGCAATAGCAGGGACTGAAAGCTGGGGCTTCTTTAAAAGAAAGACTATC
The DNA here is from genome assembly GCA_025447955.1 of Psilopsiagon aurifrons. Taxonomy (NCBI): domain Eukaryota; kingdom Metazoa; phylum Chordata; class Aves; order Psittaciformes; family Psittacidae; genus Psilopsiagon; species Psilopsiagon aurifrons. The sequence continues at coordinate 10,364 of JAOEHY010045393.1, forward strand.
AGAGCAGAGCGTAAGAGGCTATGATGGGAAAGGAGCAGACACCTCTTGCTGTAAGGCTGAGCGTGCTCTGCTGAGGTGTTTGTACTGACTGTTAAACCGAGATCCCTGGTGCTACAGTCTCGTCCGATTTATGAATCCCCAGGGAAATGGAGCGCATGCACAGGAGCTGTGACAGGCGTTAGCAGATACCCTGCAAACACAGTGCAACAGGAAGTCTAGGCTTACATAGGAACTTCCTCAAGACTGCAGAGAGAATTTTGCTGCCACCATCTCTGTGAAACACACTGTGACGGTAAAGGTGCACTTAAAGACCTTGGGCCTGTGATCATTCTGAGAGGTGGGGGCTCCAACCACTGTGGGGGCTGCTCTGGTCCACACAGCTCAGCTCAGCAGGAGGAGCAGCCTCAGCTGCACCACTGACGGGCTGTCTCTGGAGTGGCACTCAGTGGCTCACGCAGGCCAGCTCTTTGTCAAGCCCAACTTTCAAGCCTGAAGTAGCAAGCTGACGTTAAGGGGTCAAGCAGGGATAGAAGACATGCTTACCTCCTCATGGTATTTTGCTATGTATCTGTAGATTTCATTCAAGGCCACATTCTCATTAAATTCATTTTCATGTTTCTAAAACAGAAAACAGCTCTGGTCAGAGTTCTCCTTTTCAAAAACCTTACCACGAAAGCAAATGAAGTTGCTGCTTCTCAGCCATACCTTAGATTCCTGAGTTAGAAATTCTTCAACCTCTGAAGTGGTCAGTGGAGGCAGATCCCTGATGGCTTTATAGTAGGCTTTTACTTCTTCCTTGTAGTGTGGAATGTCCTTAGCATAGAGAAGCTTATTTGTTGGTGCTTCCTTAAAAGAAAATATTTGAAGCTTTGTCAGTTTTCACAGCACAGATTTCCTAAGGTTCCACCTCCACACAGTTAATTGCATCTAATTGTGGCTGTTCTCTGTGTGACTCATTTCTCTTTGCAGTGGTTATATGCAAGGAATCAAGGTTGAAATAAAGATGAAACACAGATTCAGGACCTCAGGAATAGTGCATTGTGTTTCATGACAGCTGCCATATAATTATTTCTGTTGACATCAGGAGTGATGAACATTTGTCCCTTAGATATATTTTTCATTCTTTCTTCCTCCTCACAGCTCCTCAGACCTGAAAAACTGTGAAAGCTGAACCAAAGGGCTTGAGGCTGACACCCGAATTTACACATAGAATACAGCAGTGATGGGGAAGGTTCCCCTAGGGTAACGCGCTAGATCCTGTCCCAGCAGAGGATCACCTAAAATTATTTGGTCCCTAGTATTCCTTTCACTCAGGGGTTCATGAGCACAGAGAGATGACTGCCAGGCATGTACAGCCAAAGGGATTGATTTTTTCCCCAAGGCTTCAGCAGCTCAGGTCAGCACAGACCTCCCAGTTAGCTTTGGGCTCATCTGAGGAAGTAAGTGCTGATGTTTGTGGTAGGAGCTGGCGCCCCACCTGGAAACCATGCTTTTCAGAATGTGAAAGTGGGGGCTGGTAGTTTCCCGTCACTGCTCTAGTTTAAATTCTGAGGAACAGATGACACAGCCATGTGATACCTTGTCACTACTGTTTCCACCATGTGATGAAATGATTTAAATGTTTGTTTTCCAAGTGTCTACAGGCTTTCAAGGTAAAAGGCTAAAAATCATGCAAGTAAATACCTTTTATTACTAAAAGGCCACAGGATGTTTACTGCATTGCAAACCTTTATGAGGTTTCAGCATCCCTTTACAAATTGCTCACAGGAACTGTTGTATCAACAGTACTCCACAGTGGATGTTCAGCACAAACCTAACAGAGCATGCTCATTTGCAGCTTTTGCATTAAGTAATGTGATAAATAGTTTTAATTCATTACACTTCACTCCTAAAGTAAGACAAATACGCACATTATTTGTTATGAAACAGATGAGCAGTTGGTTCAGATCACACACAAAATCAGTCCCTTTTTATATACATATTTTTAGGCTAAAAAAATCTCTAGCCTGTATTTCTTGGTAGCATGAGCCTGGACAAATGCTTCTGGCTGTGGCCAAAGAAAAGGAACATACCCTTGGGAAAAATGGAGTATTTCTGACCCCCGGAGTGCTGGACAATGTACTAAAGAGTTTCTGAATGCAAGATTTCTGGACTTGTTACTTCAGCAGATAATTTTGCATATAAAAAGGGAGCAGCTAATACATGTGAAAGGAAAACTGTTTCAAACTTCAGAGCTCTTTCAAGCATTCTTACAGCTGCCAGTAGCTTACTATGTGTGCTTCCTGCACACTGGTGTGCAGCAGGCAAAATCTGGACTAATCAAATAATGTTCATACTTCCTAGACCTTTGCTTAAAAATTCTTTAAAACTTCATTAAGATCTTCCCATTTCCACCCTCTTTCACATACTCTATAAACACACTGTGCAGAAACTATCTGCAGAGAAGACAAGCAGCAGTTAACTATAAATAAGGCATTCTAGTAGCTCTATCTGTTCACTCCAGTGAATTCTTCAAAGTCTTATGAGAAGGAGCAACAAAGAATGGAAACCCAGCTTAATCCAGACAATTCTGCCCCCAGTGTCAGCAGATCCATCTCCTAAATCATTATACAGTTGAAAAAGACATTGATTGAGAAGTTAGCGAAAGAATGGTAGGGCAGCATTACCTTCCCCAGTGTCTGTTCAGCTAGAGAAAAGGCATCCATGAAAGCTTGTGCGATTACAGACAAACAGCCATCTATATGTGAAGTCTTCTTAATATCAAACACGAACTGGGGATTCTTCAGTATGTTCACCCAGAAGCGAAGAGGAAGACTAGACAGTGAAAGAACAAGCATGTTTAAAATTAACCGCTCAGGTAACACAGCTGCTTTAAAATGATTTTAATTACACTGCACTCATGGAAAGAAGCACATTTCTGGTCTGGCTGTTCAAGTTAAAAAAAGGGATCAGGGAAAAAAGGGAGCAGGGAGCACACAGATCAGCCAGTCAGCTTTCCATCTTAAATAATACTCTCAACCTGCAGGTACTTCTAAGTTTGAAGTCAGTATGCAGACTGAGAAGCCCTGGAAGCTATGGTGGTTTTTATAGGTGTCCTATCAATATATTAAAATTACTAAAATCAACATACTAAATTTAATGGGATCCACAAAGCCAAACCACACCATCACCTAGACATGCCAAAAATCTTACTTTTCTGGTGTCAGCTGACCTGTTCTACATTTGCCACTATATTTTCAGAGGGTGCATGCACTCCTGCACGTATCATACCTGTTGGTTTTCCATATGTGGACCACATCAGGGTCAGTAATTTTTTTGCTCTCAGCCTGGGCATCCAGAAAGTCAAAGAAGTACTTGATGGCAACTGGTGCTTTATTGTTGGGTAAACTCCAAATGCTCCTGAAGAGCTTTTCAACAACCGAATGAATTGCAACCTGAAAAGTAAGAAAAGGAGCAGTGCTGTTGTTACGAAAGCAAAGAACTGGATTTCTTGTCTCAGGGCACTGAGCGTGCCCCAAGGTAACCACACAGAGGAGCTATAATATGCTTGTGGCAAACACCAAGCCCAGGGATTACTGATAAACCGGCGAGTCAATACCAAAACAGAAATTACAAATACACCATAATGAGCTGCTCTCACATGTCACACGTCCTATCTCTTTACCGACATGAGAACTGTGGTGAACTCTGTGATAAACCGTAGGTGGAAGGAATCACTCATTACAACAAAGACATCAACTCTTCAGATGCTGTGGGCACCATTGCTAAAGGCATTTGGAACTTGTGACTTGAAGTAAAAGGGAGGTGAGCGAAAGTTAAACCAGTTTTCTGGGGCACTGGTCTTCATGGTGCCATCTGTGACACATGTTGAACACGTGTGATCATCAACACTTCACAGCCAAGCGACTGTGGCGCTTGATCTAATTCAGGAAGAACAGCTTTGGGTGGCATACAGAGACACTAGTATTAGAGAGAAGAACTGAAAAAATGGGCATTTCTGATCCGGAAGTGAAGCTATTTGGCTCACAAATGCAAAGGTTTGGTTGCTGATGGACTCACCGACGTCATCACAGAGTATTTATAGGTAGAGGCAAAGCAGAACACTGTTTTGTGTTTTTTTCTTCACATCTGTTCTGAAGCTCAGACTTCTCTCATCAAGAAGAATTCAAGTGTACCCCAGGGCCTTGATGTGCTACTGGCCAGTTCATTTCATGTTACAAACTCTTCAGTTGCTTCTGTGTGCATGTATGGGTGAGACAGAGAGAGACATGGCTCTATGCAATTTCATTCAGTGCTTTGTGCATCATGGGTGGAATTTCACAGTGAGGATATCACAGCACTGTTGTTTGGAGCATTATCCTACTTTGGAGAATAAAATTATTAATTCAAAACCTTTTAAAAGGGCTGTTTCTTAAGAGCCTGATCTTTTCTTTTGCACTCCAGTCTTCCATGATAAGAGATTACTGATTTACTCCAGCAGTACCTAAGGGCTTATGTTAGTTTCCACAGCTAATGAGAAATGACCAGTCTGAAATAATGATTGATAGATTTTTAAATGCAAGGCAGCCATAATCACCATCCCTTCTGGCCTCTTGTATCACACAGCTCTCAGTGGTGTGCACTGATTAATATTTTAACACACTCTTGCAAAGAGTTTTATAACCCTTTTGAGTAAGTCAGAAACTGGAGGCAGTGAGCAGGGCTTATTCCTAAAAAATGTGCATTCTATAAATTAGGTAATTGTATTATAAATCCTAAGGACCTTCCTTTTAAAATTAATCTTGTCACTTTGGATGCTTAGTTTGAGACCCTAGAAGATTTAATTTCATGAGCAGTATTTTGTGAAACTCAGGTCTTGGAAGTTGCCTCTAAGCTGGGCAAATTCTACCAGAAAGTCAGGAGATTGTTGACTCTAAACTGTCTCTCCAGAAGGGACTGTTCACACTCCATGAGACCCATTTGCAAAATTCACTCTCTATAATCTCAATAACTATCTTTTTTCTTCAACCTGAGGAGAAAGGTTGTGCTTACTGAGCAGGTAGTGTGAGTAGTAGACAGTTCTAGAACTCTAGCATTAGAAAATGCATCTGTCTTCGCAAATGATCACAATTCATATTTAGGACAGTGTTACAAATAGAGGACGTTGCATTATTTCTGCTTTAATTTCTATTTCTGTTGGGGCAAACTAGCCAAGCCTAACATCAGCCCTTCTTCAGAACAAGGCCATTAAAGTTTACCTTGGTTGACAGAAGCTTTGTCAGGTACATTTCTTTCACTTTGAATTTTTGCTTTCCCTTGTGACCTGCTCCTTTCACATCTTTGTTTGCTTCGGAGTCTGGTAAAATCTGTCATGAAGAGATTAAAGAGATTACACAGATACAAATACAGCTCAGTATTAAATCCCCCACTTAACAGTGTAATGACTGAACTCACCAAATGACAGTGTTCATCCGAGTAGTCCACGTCTAAACAACAGAAAGCAGAGAGTAAATAGGCATTAACGAAACACACAGCTACAAGCTTGTGAATTCTGCTGGGCTCTGGGCTGATCACGCCAGGATGTCGAGCAAGCAGACTCAGCATCATGTTTTCCTGCCTGCAGCGTGGGGAAGCTTCTGAGAAACACACAGGTCCTTGCTCACCTTCCCAGTGCCAGCCTGTAGCTCTGACCACTAAGCTAGGGCATCATCATCTGCTACTGGAGTAAGCTGGCAGCAAATTGCAGCTCCTCTGAAAGGAGGACAACAGGCAGCACACGAGATGACTACATTGCTATTGTCTAAGAGTACTCTGTGCAGGCAGGCTGAGGTCAAGCTTGAAAGCAATGGCTGAGAACAGACAGCCCTGTTCTTACTGAGGAAGAGAGCAATGCCATCCCAGTGACTTGCACCTCATGGACACATCTCTCCTAACTTTAGATGTCCACTTCAATGGTGAATCACACACTAGAGTGTCTTTCCCCCCACGGGCTACAGAAAGTCCACCTTCCCCAAGTCACAACTGGGATGGGAGCAACCAGCATCACAGGGATAGGTGAGATGAACTGAACCCTTGTAAGCACTCTTTAACTCCTGACCTGCTATTGAGACAGCAGAGTAAAAGCTTTCAGAAACACAGTCGGGAGAGTAAGGAAAGCTCCAAAACTGTATTTTTCTATTATGTCAGTCCATGACACACACCAGCAGGCACTGGAACAGGGCATGTTCCCTGTGTTGGTCTTGTCAGTGCCACCTGTGCTTCCCTGCCCTGCTCTCCTGCCTGTAAGTCTATATCTTTAAGTCTTTTAAGATTCATTTGCTGACAACTCTAAGTCTTTCTGTCCTTCTTTCCTCTTCCCAGCACCCCTGTGCCTGCCACAGGCCCAGAGCCAGGGTAACATGGCTTTTCATTTGGTTCAGCTGTATCAAAGCACCAGTCTTCTCTGACCTCCTATTGACTAAGATACAACCTGCTGCAACTCAGCTCTCTGCATTCCCAGCCCATTCTGCGCATAAGATTAAACAAGTTGCAGTTCCTTTGTTACCTGATCGGGTAGTCACCTTCTTTTTAAAGACTTTTATGGTTGCTCCATTTGAAATCTGAAAGCAAAAACCAAACACATCACACTGAAACGGAAGAATTCACAAAGCCCTCGGTTTCACTTCCTCTGTCCCTCAGTCTGTGGCAGCGCAGAGCATGCCAGCCTGCTTCACTCTCACCATGGTGTGTGCAGCTCTCAGCAGGCAGCCAGGGCTGCAGTTTGCCAGCCTTACCTGGCAAGGCGTGCAGGCAGCTCTTCCAACAAACCGGCCTCTAACACCTTTCTCTTTCTTTGTTTTTTCTGGTTCAGCGCCCACTTGGACATTTTCATTTTCACACACTGCTTTGTGCTGCTTTGACAGATTGCCCTGATTGAATTCTTGGGCTCCAGAGCAATAGGATCTTACAGGAAGGTGAGGAAGGGAAGGGAGCACAAAGATGGTTTCCCCTCTGGCCACCATTCTTTCAGCTCAGTCCATTCCTTCCATGCCCTATGGAGGCATGCTGAGGGTCCATCCTGGTGCTCCCAACTATTTTCAAACTGAGCAAAATACTTACTCCCTGTGCACTGTAAGGTCAGTATCTGAATAAAGCTACCTGGTGATTTCTAGGAAAAATCTAACCCCCTCCTTCCCTGACTGCACACTGCTGCCAGGATAGTAACTATTATCTTCAAAAGAAACTGACAAGTCATGCTTTTATTATCAGAGTCCCACAAAACCAGCTCCTGCTGAAGAACTACATCATGGCTGTGCTGTCAAATGCTGAGTTTTGCCAAGTGCCGTGTACTTCCCTCTATAATTACAAAAACAACTGGCCAGTCCTAGGAAGGGATCTCTGCCAAGATAATTTAAGTGTTTTTAAACCTTGGCAGCCAGCCTGGTGGAAGAAACCGGTTTTAACATTAAGATACTCTATCAAGAGCTGTGTCTTGCACCAAAGAAATCTGCACTTACACTTGCTTCTGGAAAGTAAATGCAATCTATTTTATAAGTATGACTTTTTGCAGGGTTTCTGTTTATCACAGTGTTCCAAGAGCTCTTTCAGATAACAGAGTGCTTTAAAACACATTATAAGTGAGAATATGCTCTATGTCTGGCTTGTGAGGTAACACAAACCCAGAGAGTCTTCCTGCATGGCCCCAAAGATAGGTAAACAGGAACATAGCTACCCAGCAGCTCAACCTATCCCACACAACGTGGGCAATACGTGCCCTCCACTCCCTCTCCAAGAAGCAGGAGAGCAGCGGGAGAACTGTGCTTCCCTCCAGGAATCAGAGGCATTGGTGCAGTGCAGCCACGATCCCAGCCCCCACTTCAGGTTTTATTTCTGGGATAACTTATGCTCTTAGCATTGAGTGGAATATGCTTTCCCTTTTTTACCACTACTGCAGCAGCCGTGTTTGCCGTTTCCTTCAGTGTGATCCAATTAAATTAAAAAAAAAGCCCTTCTTTTCATGTCCTGCTGCCTTTACCACTTTCATGGTGGGCTGCTCCCATGGCCATCTCAAAACATCTTTACTTCGTCAGGTGTGTTACTGAGGGGGAAAAACAGGGAGGGGGGAGATCTGTTTGGATCCTCACAACACGGAGTACTGCTACTTTGCAAAACAGAAGATACAGTAGTGTGGCTCTTCCTTGCTCTCCAGGCCTGCTGTCCTCCATGCAATTCATTTCTTGTCAGTGAGCTCCCTGGATCATTCAGATTTGCTATCTGGGGCTGTGCCTACTCCTGGAACATGCAACGCAGATACAGATTTGAGAAATTGACCTCTGACTTGGAAAGCAGATCTGAAAGTGGTTCTCTAGCTCTCTTCTCATGTGGGAAATAGGACATCATGATAATCAGCAACTTTCTTGTCAAGGCTTGTGGTTATTCTCAGGCAAATACTGCAGACCTCATAAATAATCACATCAGTAACCCTACCAGGAGCAAAAAGTTAGAACACAAGGAGTACATAAGTCAGAGACACATGAAAGTCCAGTAAGAGTACAGTGGATTTGGTTCTCCTCAGAAACACTGCACAAAAATGCAAACGTCCACTACCTGAACATTTTAAAATAGGTATAGAAACTAAGTCTGCTTTTTCTGGAGTGAGTGGTGATTCTGGGACCTTTACAGCACAACCCTCATGCTCCAGTGCCTTAAAAAGATTTGAGGGTACTTCCCAGTTTCAAAAACCTGGTTCCTTTCTAAGATCTAAGTCTGGCAAACAAAAGGAAAAAAATCAGGCTTGCCACAAAACTCAAGCACTGCTGAAATGTAAGTTGGAATTTCCTCAGGCAACACTACTACCCTCATACTGTGCATGAAATGTTCCTTTTTCATGCTAACTGGACACCTTTACATTCCTTTTTGTATTAATATGCATACATACAAGAAAATAAACTATATATGGTAATGGCTGACACTTGCCACTAAGCCACTGCCTAAAATGTCACCAAGCTTCTGCCTAAAATGTACATGATTTTGTCAGTGTCAGAAGAAGTGAACTAAAATATCTAAGAGACAGATACCCAGCAGTGTTTCCACGAGGCAGCTGCTAAGCTATAATTAGTGTAGTTACAGCTTTGCAAGAACAGATGAGCCTCCAGCCTAACTCGCATCTGCCTGCAGAAACCTCAGACAAAAACAAGGGCTGGGACAAAGATACCCAGGGATAACGCTGACCAACTGGAGCAGACCCATTTGCCATGAGGAATGTCACCCTTTCACCAAGGCATGGCATGAGCTCAGGAAGTGCAAAAAGCTGCCTGGTAAAATCAGGGAGCACTTGCAACAGCTGCCTAGAGTAAGGAGGGTGGGTACCACCACATTAGACAGAAGTTCAAATATTTAATCAGATTCAGATCTACTTTGACCTTTGCAGCAATGTCTTAATTTGTACAGAATCTTTACAAACAAGAGTGGAGGAAGTCCCAGCTTAATCTATAGACAAGATTCAAGAGAGGCACAGGGCAAGCTGTATTTAAGACACTGGACGGTGACTCAGAACACCTGGGTTCACTGCTGCCACACCCGAAGGTAAGGAAAGCAAAAAATACCTCCAGGAATCTGGCTGTCAAGCAGCCCCAATTGTGCTTGCCCCAGATCGGAGCAGCCCTGCTCTCTGCGCAAGCTACAAACAGTCCTGCTAGGAGCCCCTGGTTCTCTCTGTGGATGGCACTATATTTGATCACACAGAGAAGAATGTGTTCAAGGCTGGCTCAGCATCATACTGCATTGCATGGCACACACCTATGCTCATCAGGAAAACTTCTACCTAAATAGACTATGTGTTAAGAGCCACACTTTCAGATTCAACAATGAGGCACGAAGAATGTTCACTAAAAGCACTCAGCATGCTAACCTGATTTTTAAAATCTGTAAGCATCAAAATGTGAGCTCCCATATCATGACAGACCAATCATCCAACATGTTACCTCAGCCCATCACCCTCTACTTTGACTAGTGTCAGTGGAAATGCTTTTGATGGGCAACTGAAATCCTCAACAGCAGTAACAGTTTACCTGATATGCTTGAACGAAACAACCCTGCAACAAGCAAACCTCTGAAAACTAAGAGAACATATGACTCATTGGCAAGAAAGTTGTGTGTCACACAGTTCTTTCCTTCTGTGGACGATGCTCAGCTGTCTCTTCAACAGTTTGATCAACCAAGATACTTCCCTGCAGACAGCATTTTGGAGCTGAGGAGAAGCTGCTTCTTGATTCATTGGTATGGCTTCCATGCTTACCTCGTAATGACCGATGGTATTTAGCTTCCTTATCCCATCCTCCATCACCTCAGAGGAACCATCAATATCTAACAGCTCTCTTTGCTGCTCCTCAGACACCAGTTCTGCAGTACAACAGCAACAGAAAACAATTACATTCTAATGGCATTCTCACTGCACAGATGTTTGTAAAGAAAAACAACACTTAATTATTTTTGGACCAGTGGCTCCCAGCTGAGCTGTTTCTCTCTGTCCTTGTGCTAGGTCACACGAGATTAGTTTTCCACTCCCACACTACTGTAGAGAAATGGTCACTTTTCGCGACACACTACAGACTTGTTTTCTCGGATAACAGCCTGGGTGGCTTCCACCAGGCTACTGGTGCTTCACTTTGTCTTGGTCAAGGCAGAGGTTTTGGAGGTGCTTTCATCTGATCTAGCTATTCTGCTGCACAAGTGTGCCTTGGTGTTACGGTCACATTGGGACCGGAAGAAAGGTTCCACAAGCCAATGTACAAGACTGTTAGACTTCCTGTTGGAGCATGTGGAAGCAGCATGGTGACAACTTCAGGCTTTTATCTGACCTTGGGCTCTTGGAAACCCAACAAGAAGTGATGGCTCAACTGATTTGCTCGAATGGCCTAATTTACTTCTGTAGATACTGTATGTATCTTTGTGAATCACTTGTGAGCTATTATATAAACCTAATCTGGCTGTAAATAAACTATATTTGCAGGTTCTCCTGATCAAGGGAAACATCGGCCTGTCGGAAGGAACAGTGGTAGGAGGGATAGCAGGTAGGGACTAAAGTACTCAGTAATCATGACGTGCCATCTTAGTCACTGATAGAATTTATCAACCGGCTGCACTGAGGTGGATGAACCGCCTTACCTAACCCAGAAAACATTATACGTGTTCAATAAATAACACGTTTGTCAACTGTATGCTGAAGTCCTTGCAGAAGCAAAGCAGATTCAGTTCCAGTGTTCTAACTGGGAGTATAAATGATCTAGTATTTCCCTATAAATTCCTTTCAAAAGCTATGTTCTGCCTAAATGCTAGAAGAAATCAAAACCAACAGCAGCAATTCTTAACAGGAAAACTCCACAGACAGACCAGCAAACACCATGAAATACAACACAGTGACAATCTCTTACCAAGACCAATTTCATCCAGCTGAAGACCATAGAGAAAGCCATTCTTATTAAGGAAAGCCTGAAGGCTCTTCTCCTTGGCTTGGCCAATAGTGTCGCAGTCCAGAACATTAACTTGGATTGTCTGACAGGCATCTCCACTCTCATTTTCGGGGATTTTTTCGAATATAATGTTCACTGTCTGGAAAAAAACACATCTGACTTACAGGGAACACAGGAAGCTCCTGACAGCAAACCTGAGAGATTTTCAGCATATTTATTATTTACGCTAATTCAAATGAAGATTATGAAGGAATTACACAATGAAGCATTTAAAATTCTTCATATCCAAAGGATCAAAGATATACAGTGATGCACTTCCAAAACCGTATTTTGTATTCTGCTTTTGTGCAAATGTATTTCAGTGAATTATCCACAAAATAAAAAAGACAGGAGACGAGGAAAAATCACAGTGCATGTTCTAAAAAAAAGCAGGTATTTTATTTAAAATGAGTGCCTTAAAAGCAAAACTCTAAGCAACTACAGATCTGATAGGGTTGCTAAGTAAGTTGTCATGGTAAGCATGATTGATTTGGAGTGGAGAGGAAGCAGTGCTGAAACGCATATTTACACCAGCAGATTATGCTGAGTGCCTTGTATCATACAAAAAATACACCTCCCTTGGAGACATCAGTGTCTGCATACAGCTGTGTCTCTAGAGGCAGCAGGGATAGGGCTACTGCAGAAGCAGAAGGAAAGGGAAAGCAAGCTGCAGCAGATGGAACCCAAAGCGGTCCAGATCTGCATCCAAAAGTGATTTATTCTGTTAGTCATTGCTGCAGGTCAAACACCCACACAACGTGTGCAGTTACAACACCCCTGCCCTTTAGCTCACAGCTGCTCTTAGCTGGGACACAGCTCATCTGCCAGGCTGCCACAAGGTGAGTATGGGCTAGAGGAAGGTGCCAATGAGTCTGTGTGACCATCTCCAGGGAATGTTTTCAGTCAGGTCGTATTTCTGGTCAGACCAGGCAGATCAACTGCCAGAAGGCACAGGAAAACACAGAACTGCTAGTGCAGGGCATTGATAGCCATCATTTGCAGTGCCACAGCCTGCTCCTTGCAGGAAATCACCGTTCAGCTACACAGATACTGCTGGAGGTGTCTTGGGACAGAATTAAAACTAGTGTTTCAGGTGCCTTCACTTGACTGCAAGAAGCATAGGAAAATCTACATACTCAAACCATTGTGGCTGTTGGATACTTCTGGTATAATCCATATCTTTTGAGTGAAGTGAGAGGACTGCAGGTGTGACTCAGTGAAGGAGTGACTGTTAAAAGAGGAAGCAATTTAAAAATGTTATTTTTCCCTGCTGTCATGTGAAGGAAAGAATTTCTGTGCAGGTTGCTGCAGGAAAACTTTTCTCTCTTCTTAGAAAAACAGGTAGTTATTAACAGTTGTAGAATGCTATTTTCTGCCTTATTACCCAGCAAAAGAGGAAACTACAACACACTGGTGATGAAAAAAAGTAGTCCAATGAAACACTAACTTTACTGTTTCTACAGAAGCAAAATGAGTATTAAAAATAGGGTTGCAAAATGATGAAGATCAGGATTTAATAAAGACTACAGGATGTAACTGAAGTAACAGAGAATAACTTAATTGGGGCACCAAGATGTTTAATTGTGGAGAAAATTAGTCCATGGAAAGGACAGATGGAACAGAAGAAGTTATGTGGGAATGGTGCCTGCACAAGGAGAAGCAGACTGGATGCCATGCCTCAGGTTGGGATTTCATGTGGAAAATTAGTAAAAAATATATTGGAACAGGAATGAGGGAGTCATGCTTGGTTAGGCCCACAGACCAACTGAACAGACAGCAGTTCTGCCCTTGACTTTGACTCTGAGGTCATGGTCTGCTAGGACAAAAATGTGGACAGGGACCAACTGTATTCTGTCTTTGAAAAACTCTTTTTCATCAAAGTCCTTGTCTCTTTTAGTCTCCAAACTGATCTTTCTGGAGCAGTTATTCACACTTTAACTGACATTGAACTGTCTTTACATCCTCGGAAGCATTCCTTCCTTCAGTTGATCGTTTCCTTCTAACATTATTCCTACACTGCAATATTCATGTAACTGCTTAATTTCCTCTTCCTTTCCGACTGTCAAGAGAAACTGTCTTTTTTTTCTGCTGTAACTCCTTTTCAGCACATGCTCTCACAGAGATCGCACATAAATGTGCTGCTTCTTCAGTTATTAGCATGTGACAGTCCTCCCGTCCTCACTCAACTCACTGTAGGATGACAGGACTGTAAAAAGAGAGCAGCAGTCCTTTATGTAGGTGGAACACTAGTCATTTATGGACTCCTTAATCAAAGTATCCACAAATGTTATACAACACTTAACCACTCAAAGAGGTGGTCAGATGGGAAGAAATATTTAAACACATGAAAGTCTCTAAACCAAGAGAGACAGTTTTGCTGATATGATTTCCTGCAGAAATTAATCTTGAGTGATGTAGCAATTGATGAGAAGCTAGGAGAGCCAATTACTCTTAAGTCTTCCCTCTGTAGCTGAAGTTTTCATAAATCAGATTCAACCTGTCTGACAGCACAATCCTGACTTTGGAAACCGTTAATCAGAACCTGACAGTCACAATCACTGCATTTAGACACAAAGTGTAACACTGAAAAAAGAATCAGAAATTACTGCAGAATTATGAGAGCCCTTTTATGATCAGCTCTGAAGGTCAGAAAACATTTAAGAGGAATGACAGGAGGACATATATAAGTTATGAGGAAGCATCATCAGGCCTTTTTTTGAGCTCTCTCACTTTGCAAAGGAAATGAAAATACAAGTCAACTTAGGGGAAGATTCAGGAGGAAATTACAGGACGTGTGGTTCAACCCAGTAATATCTCGAGTTCAGACTATGCACTAGAATTAGTGATTAGCAACAAAAAGTCACAGTGCTCTTCAGCAAAGGCTTAACACAGGTTGCAGAATTGTTAAAGGCTACTCAAGGAGCACCAGGCAAGCATCTGCAAGTACTCGTATAGGAACAGGCTTGGAATCTAGCTAAAAGACAGGAGCAAATTTGAGAAAGCACGGTTTTCACTCTTGCAGTGGCAGAAATAATGACATCTGAAGCCAATATTTACAGATGGTTTTTCAGATTTGTAGTTTTCTTGAAAATTAATTTCAAACAATGAATTATTTAGTAAGCTATTAATAACCATAGAAGATAAAAAATGAGATGTGGTTTAATAAATGTGATAATGCTGTATTTTTTTACAAGAAAAATCATCTGGGATATTCAAGGGCTCTTATTCATTACCCTGTTCTCTATTTAGTTGTGCTAAAAAAAAAAAGCAGATTTCCATGTATCAGACAGACTCAAAAAACAAGAAAAACTTTGGACTGGTAAAAGAGAATTTTATGTGAAGGAGACAGCACTATGACATAGAGCACAATGAAACTGCCTTAAACCTACTCCCATGTCTCCTAGACTGTGAAATACAATGAACAGGAAAAATCAGATTGATTTTATGATCCTTCTGTAGCAGCCAGAACAGAACACTTACCCATGAAGAGGTTATAGAACAGCTAACAAATTGGCATGAGAAGAAAGTTACACAAGTTAAATGTACGCTAGATAGGCACCACGCAAAGCAGGGGTTGTATTCTCAATGCTATCATGCGATACTCAATCTGTATCTAATTCAGAAGACTCTCCCGGAGCCAACATCTGCACTGCCGGCTTCCTAGAGAGGGCTGTTGTCTCATTTTCTGCTGATGAAAATCCCTATGTCACATGCTTCTAGTAGCTTCTCTATCTCTCACAAAGTGTGCCTAATAATACCACAACCATGGCGCCTTACTAGGAAATTGGGTTCCCTGTCTCTGCTTTACTCCCCTACAGCCCTCCCACTTCTTTTAACATCCTTCTTTTAACTCATAAAGCAGCTGCACACTTTAAACCTTCCACCACGTGGCTTTGCTTCACTTTCAATAAAAAGCTGTTGGTGAACAGCTGAATTAGATAATTTCTTCCCATCTAAAATGCAAACTCATTTCAGCAAAGAATTCAACAGCCCCAATCCCTTTTTTAAAATAGGCAGTGACTATTCAAACAAACGCCAAAGCTCCAAGTCTACCACATGAAGAAGTCTCCCCTGGTTTTCCACAGGAGAGATGCCACTGAGAACTTCTCCCACGCCAGGCTGGCATTGTACAGCGTTTCTATTTAAAGTGAAACACTTTAGTGAAAGGCTAACACTCAGCTGTGCACTGCACTTCTTCATCAGTCATTGAGTGAATTATCCACTGAGGGGTGCAGCTACTTGTCTGCCTGTGAGAAAGCAGGCTTGCTTCCTCAGCCTGTGAAAAAGCTCCATGACACATCCAAGTCTCTTTCAAGGCAGTTTTATTTCTCAGTACTCAAATATAAGCACAGCATGAAACCAAACAGCTCCTCAGCTCATACTGGACCAGTGCTTTTAGAAGCATCTTTCCTTCAATTCCTCTGCCTGAGTATTTAGTTCAGCAGCTCATCTCTCTTCAATATCTGATCCTTTCCAGCAGAGAGGGATAACAGCAGCAGGGTTTGCTGGTCCTGAGGTCTGTGGCCTTTTATAAAAAGGCATGGGGCCCAGCCAAGGGGCAGCTCTGATATAATTCAAAACCAACATGTTCCTCAGTTCTCTTTTTTCCTTCCTACAAATGGCCTGAAATTTAGAAAATCTCTCCTGTCCTTCCTTCTTTCTCTATGGCCAGTGCTTCTTCCTTCTCCTGCACCAAGATTTTTATCTGCGTACTGTTTAGGATAAGACCTGTGGGCCTCCCCCTAATTTTTAGGAGCCCGTCTGTATCCTGCTTGTACTGGTTTGAAACTGAAGTCCAAATCCTGAAAGGACAATTTGCACGCAGAATGCCTACACCTTTGCTTATGTCCTGCCACTGATTTGACCACTGAACTCCTAGCAAATGCATCCCTATGTCTTCAAGTGCCAACATAGCTTAAAAATCTGGACATTGAATGTCTGCAGATGTGCTTCAGTATCTTTTTATGCCCCTCATTTTGGCTGTTTGGCTGTTTTTATACTTTGCTCTGGATAAGTAGGTTTTAATGTACTGCTTTGTGGGTCTGTGGAAAGGAGCAAAATAAAATACCAGCAAAATACTACAAGACTCAGAATGTAACTGCAGTGAGAAAATGTGCAAATACATTCTAAAACTCTGCTCAGGAATTTACTCCATTTAGAAAATCCTTTAGGTGGAAATTTTCTCCCAAACAAAGGAGAAAATACTTGGTTCCTTCTCTGTATACTCACAGGTCCTTCATGTCATTGCAGTGCATGTGAAATGGTTAGTGAGAGAAGAAAAGCTGATTCCTTCCACTTTAACATCCTGTTAAAAGCTATTCTTGAAGAGAAAATGTGCATAGCTGGCCTGCTTCCCCAGCCCAGAAAGCCTTGCTAGTCCACTTAAATCTCTATCACAGCACAGTTTTAGCTTCCAGCGTAAATCTGATACAAAACACCAAACAAAACTGTTTCTCTTTCCAGACAGAACTAGAGTGCTTGGGCTCCATCTCTGTAATTTTACTGCAGGATCCTCCCTCCTTTTCTGATGGTTTTAAAGGGAACATTCAGCCAGTTCTCAACTAAGTCGAACAAACTGCTGGACCTTAGTGGCGAAAGCTGATTTGTTAACCCTGCAACAGTATCATAATCTCCTATTTAAAAAGCTGGGATACAAAGGCAGCGAACAACGTCTGAGAAAGGCTATCTGATCTCTCACTTCCTCATCCATCTGCAAACAGCCTTCCCCACTTACAGAGTCCTTCAGACCACTTCCCCTGTCTCCTCTTCACTGCAGGCTGCCCACAAGACCCTATCAGTGACTGCATGCATAGAAATAACACTAGAAAAAAGCATTTAAGGCACTGTTCAGCAGTTTCAGAGTCAGACATCCCCCTATGATTCTCTCAACTTGAATTTGTGCTATAGATAAGAAAAAGTTAATCAATTTCACACGACCAGATGTTCCTGCATAGTCTACTAGTAACAGGCATATTGAGCTTACTTGCAAATAGTTGCTTTGAATAACTACTGGTTTTGTATCGTATGGATATATATAGCATATACTTAAACTTACCCTGGATTCCAAATTCATGCCAGAATGCCATGTACAAGCAAGGAAACCAAAAATACGGTATTATGCATTTAACTTTTAGTCACAAACATCCTTTCCAAATGCACTGTGGTAGCTTAGCTTGAAGCGCCTTCACATGAAACTTGCAATAACAGCTTTGTAAATTATTATAAGAAGATTTGACCACAAATCTGTCAGACCAAGAGCTTTCAGCAAAAAATGTTTCACAGAGAAATTGTGATTTCAGTGAGCTTCCTACGTGATGCAGTGAGCCAAGCCCAGTGGACTGCTGACCAGCCAAAACTTCCAGGGTCACGCAGTCTATTGACGTATGTGGTATCTCAGGATCTTCAGGTTCTTCCCACAAAACAAGAAGATGGACAGACCTGGAAGTTCCAGGACTACCTGAGGCTCAGGATATGGGCCCTGAAAAGGACTGAATTCTTCTCCAATGCCACCATCACTTTCAGTGCCCCTACCATCGCAGTTGCTGCTCCCAAGCTCTGAAGCCCACTATTCAGTCACACTTCTCATACTCCTATGTACGTCTGGTAACCCTGACAGGAAGCCAGGAGTATAAGCAGCAAGGAAGCCATGGAAATGACTGGAGATGCAGATTTTTAAGTTCTCAGACTCAAAATCAGTTGGAAATTCCGGGGAAAAAGTACTCTGGCTATTTTGAAAACCTTTTTCAGACCTCCTACTCGAAAGTCACCATTTTTACATGCCATGAAGTGCAATAACCTTTGCCGTCCCTTCTCTCCTCAGTGTCAGAACGACAATCAGTAAGGGAATTCCAGCTTTCAGAGAATTCCTGGTATAATTGTAAAGAGGAAGCACTCTATAGTTTCTTTGAGAAAGGCAAGAAATCTATGGTAAAGTTCAGAGACTCAGCCAGGCTTCCCAGATCCCTTGTTTTTAACCAAGCGACTCAGTAAAATTCACCGCAGTGTAACCTTGCTAATTTGGAGCTAATAACATGGAAACCCACAGCAAATTATTGCTGCCTGAAGATCAGCCACAAGCAAATACAACAGAAAAACAAAACCTCTGCATTCCATTCTTTCATTCATTGGAAAAGTGTAATTTAGCTTAAATTTTAAGCATACGTTTATATTTTTGTAGTACATTTTAAAATAAGAAGGAATTTTAATACCCTGAGACTTCATTAAACCTAACCTTTGGCAATTAAGGCATGCTGTGAAGTAAGGAGTGAGTGCTATTTGTGAAAGGTATATTGGTGAAATACCAGCTAGCTAAATACCACTTCATTTTGAAACTTTGTCAGCAATAGCAATTGTATTATCTGGGTACTTAACCATCACCTTAGTGTTCAAGAGCCTTAATTTAGCTTCCCAGAGAAAGAGAAAACACTGTAGTTGTCCAGTTTTGGAGGGAACACAAACTGGCAAACATACCACTGTTTTGAATTCAGACACTTGCCACAGCAGCCAGTCTTCGTTCAGTGTGTACAGGGCTTTGCAAGTTATTGCGTCAACAGGTCCTTTGTTTATCCTCTGATTGAGGGTTGTCACTAGCAAATAGAAAGGTTCACCAATTGTCTCCTAGGACATCGAGAAAAAGCAAGGAACATGTTTATTTTTGTAATCATTAAATGGGCACAAATAGCTAGAAAAAACTCAAGTGTAACAAATTATTTCCTTTTAACTAAGTTGTTATCTTGCAATTAGAAAAGCAAACCCCTCTGAGCAGATTTATCTAGTTATTTGTTTAACCTCCATCTTTTGCTTTTCAGTGTGAAAGTCTTACGCAAATAGCAAGGGACAGCTGGAGTGTGTGGCAAGATAAGCTCACAGCCCCTTGCTGTGCACAAGCACACTACAGACAAGCTGCTCCTACTCCACCTGGCAGACGCTTCCCGGTTCCACCAAAGAGTGGGTGGGGGGTGAGACATGCATGTGTTCACATGCATACTTCAGCTGTTTCTTTCTTTTTCAGGCGGGTGAGAAAACAAGCTAACAACTAGTTTCCTTTTGAATTGGCGTCTCCTCTTGTTGTGCCTGGCAAAAAACCCTTGGGAACTGTAGAGGGACATACACTGGTCTTTCAGTGAAAGAGGGCTTCCCCCTCCAGCCTCAACCCCAGGCTTCAGGGAAGCACCTGGGAAAGGATGGATCTGTTTCCATGTGACACCATTCCCACAGTCTGGCTACAGCCTCTCACTAGCACAGCTCTGGCTAGGATGGCTGGTGTACCGAGAACAGATCTCTGACAGTTCCTTGGCTCTCTTCTGGGGTTACAGAAAACTGGTGCAAAGCTGCTGAGCCTCAACAATTCTGCTGCTGTATTAATGCAAGGACTGATTTGAGTGATACCAACAGTGCAACACCATCACACTGGTGAGAGAGACAGGAAGCATAACCAAGTCCTGAAACCAAGAATGAAGTGCTACCAAGTGGACAAAAATAAACAAATGGTAAAATTAAAAAAATAAAAGCTTTCGGTTTTCCACTTGAAGTCACTTAGTTCTTGAAATCTGCAACGCTGTCTGGAGGTTAAAGCGTTTGGAAAGAAGTTTAGTTTTCCAAAAGATGGTATTCCTAATATGTCCATTATGTATGTGGTAGCTTTCCAACAGCTTGTGTAGAAAGGTACAGCTGCATTTTCACAAGTGTGTCAGTCTTTTAGTATGACTGCTATACATCTCATGGAGTTGAAATAATGTCGGACAAGAGAAAAGAATATGCTAGAATTGAAAAATTACCCATATCTCAGCCAAAGGAAAGATACTATCACTGCTTACAGACACTCTTTTCCTGCACCCCACTGATGACAGCTAAGTCATCTAAACTAGAAAAGCACATATTAGTAATGTCAAATGTTAGATCAAGTGCTTTAAACCATTCCCTCTAACAATTCCTATGGAAGAAATCAGTTAATATTCTTTGTGTATCTTGCATGGTGAAAAGATGTACACATACCCGGAGAAATCCTGAAAGGCAAACAGACATCCAGTTTGTCAGGAGTTTTTCTACCACAGATTCCGTTCTTCTGAGCAGGAGCTTAGGCTGCACATTGCTTGATTGCTCCATCAAGTCCTTTGTCAACACTTCCAAAATATGGGTTAGATAAACTAGCTTAGTCTGTAGTGCAATGGTCAAGAAGGACGCAAACAAGCACCTGTGAAAAAAAGAAGAGGAGAAAAAGAGAATGCTGTAATACTGGAATTTCTCTTCCAAGTCATCCTTAATAAACAAAACACACTTTAATACAGTTCATATCCTAAGTTTCCTTCTCAGGCACAGAAACTGTCCACTGATCTCTACAAAAATATAAAAAATGCAAGTCCATCTGCTGTTGTGATTATTTTTCAAACACAATTTGTGTCTCTAAATGTAATTCTGCTGAACAACACCTGCTTCAGCAACAGAACATTTCTAAACTGTACAACTGTTGATCTAACTGCAGGAAGTGTTTACAGTTTTGAAGTGAGTTTTCCTGCTCCTTTGCCTTTTTGTTTACATGTGCAACATTCTGATTTCTCTTTAATAGCTTGTTTTAATGGCAATGTTTTCAATTCCTCAGTGTGTGCAGATGGAGAAGACGGAAAAATGCTCTGGAGTAATGCAAGCTTGCTTTGCAAGAAGTGGAAATTACATTTGTGAGCTACAATCCATGTTGTTTTTTCCTGCTAATTCTTTGTCTTGAAGATAAGCATAATCATACTATACCTGTCTTTCACAGAGAAATTTTTCTGCTTTTCAAGGGTGTGAATGAGAGTAACAAGAAAGTTCTTGTTACAAATTAAAGCATGCAACATGTTGAAGCTTTCATCCTTGCTCGTTTGGTCTCTGCTCTGGAATAGTTAAACAAAAATAAGCAAACTGTAGTTTGGCTATGATGGATTCTTCATGCTCAGAAAAATGGTAAGCAACATATGGGGTAAGATCCCGGCCTCATTTAAAGTAGTGGGAAATTTGTATTTATTTCATAGGACTCAGGATTTTACAGAATATGCATTTGGGTTTGTGTACAACAGAGAGTACACACATGCAGAGCATACAGCTTCTGTCATGCACACAAAATAATGACAACAGGTAAGTTTGTCTGTAATTTCCCATGACTAAATTATGTTTATTTTATTTAAATAAGCCATAGTACACACTGCGTAACAGCAACGTAGGTATGAATTTCTTTTTACACATAAAACCATGTAAGCCTCCTCATGGGAAAAAGGGAACATACTGAAGATGAAATCATCTGATGCGTTCTCGGACAACTCTGAGATAAAAGGACACAATCACTCTTGAAAAAGTATTTATTAAGGCACAACACACTACATCAACTTACCTGTGGCATGTCTTCACTGAAGATGGATGCAAAGCCTCCTGACTAAAATATAAGACAGGTTATATTTATCATTCTTAAGTACACCAGAAGTTTCTAACATATGAACATGTTAAACACACCGAGCATGTTCCTGATGGTGTATAACTTGAACCGAAACAATGGAAATGCTGGCTTCTAACGTGGCTTCACCGTAACAACTCTACACAATAACTTCTGCAAAGGTGCTGCCAAGGTTCACTGAAAGGTGAACTCTCAAAGGTAACCTTCAGTGTTACTCTGTGTGTTACTCCATGCAGCTGAGCTGCACTGGCAGAACAGTCAACTAACTCTCTACAGCAGAAGCTGTTTATTACCCTCGTCTATAAACTTGCTGATATGCAAAGGGTGCTGCAGGCTGCTTCCTTCTTGGACAGCAGCGATAGCCTTTGGTATATGGGGTTTCTGTAACAGAGTGACACTTCAGTTCATCTGCCTTCATTCATTTCAAGACACTTCATGAATGTTCACTAATGAACTCCCCAGGAGGTCTCTGCTGTCAGTCTCTGGAGAGGCACAGGTGCCACCACACATCCAGTCCTAATGACAGCTCTCACAAAAAAGGAAGCACCCAGTTCTCAAACACTTTGTCAATGCCTATTGTCCGACTCATATAGCCTGTAAGGTCCCAACACAGCTGTGTTGGGACCTTACAACACACCAAAGCAGCACCCTTGAGAAACAAATCCACACTAGTAACATTTACTGTCATCTGCTTTGTATGTGGTGCTGGGAGCCCCAAGTTTCCTTACAGGATCATAGAATCAAAGAATGATTGGGGTTGGAAGACATTCAAAGATGATCTAGTTCAGTCCCCCTGCCATGGGCAGGGACACCTTCCACAGGTTGCTCAAAGCCTGGTCCAACCTGGCCTTGAACACTGCCGGGGATGGGGCAGCCACAATTTCTCTGGGTAGCCTGTTCCAATGTACCTCCTGCAACCATCCTCACTGTAAACAGCTTCTTCCTTATGATCAATCTAAACCTACCTTCTTTCAGTTAAAACACATTGTCCCTCATCCTGTCACTACAAGCCTTGGTAAAAAGTCTGTCTCTATCCTTATTACGGGCATTCTTTATACTGAAAGGCTGCAATACGGTCTCCCTGGAGCCTTCTCTTCTCCAGGCTGACCAACCCCAACTCACTCACTCAGCCTGTCTTCACAAGAGAGGTGTCCCACCTCTCTGACCATCCTCTGGACCAGCTCCAACAGGTCCATGTCTTTCTTGTGCTGAGGAGCCCAGGGCTGAATACAGTACTCCAGGTGGGGTCTCACAAGAGCAGAGGGGGAGAACCACCTCCCTTCACCTGCTGGTCAGGCTTCTTTTTATGCAGTCTTGGGGAATGACTGGCTTTCTGAATTGCAAACACACAGTCCTGGCTCGCATCTAATTTTTCATCTACTGATCTGATTTTTCATCCCTCCATTTCCTCATGCCTCCTGTTCTCTTCTCCTCTACTCCTCTTCCCCCACTGGCTATTCCCATTTTTCCAGAACTTCTTCAGTGCCCCTGAACAACCTACCATTAAACCATACACACACAGAGACTGAAACAACCAGAACCACATTAAAGGCTAAAAATGCTTGTGAACAGGGAACAAGCATGGTAGCATTAAAGCAAGCAATGTAGGAAACTGAGGGAAAATAGAAATAATAATCAAAATCTAACAAGTAAGCAAAAATAGGGCCAAAAAAAAGGAATGTTTTAAGAATAGATGTAATATCCATTTAACACCTACAAGCATTAGGCACAAAACAAAAGCTATCAAGCCAGATCAAAAAATAAAAGCAGCAGGAAGAAATCAAAAATAAAGATGGGGTTCATCACTCTTAATTTTAAGTATTTGACTCCCTGTTCAAGCAGCTCTTCCCATCCTGAGAGAGATGTCTCAGGCAAGTGGGATGAATCACTTTCTTGAAGATGCTCTGTGAACACCTTTGATGCCTGTGTTTAAACAGCTCGGATTAGATGAGAAAAAGCCCATCAAACACACTGGAAGGCAGAAAGAGTACAATATGGACATCATGCAAACACATGGGGTTAGTGAGCAAACTGGTCTGCAAATCCGTTTCACACTTGGCTGCAATCTATCACCCCATCACCTTTTCCGTTCATCTGTAATATTTGTTTGGTAGAGCACTGCTCTCCTACCACATTCATGCAGCACAGGGCGTGTTTGAACATTCCTGCAATGTAAATGGTAAGTACTTAGCACAAAAAATTGGGACACAATATGTTAAAAAACTTGCCAGACACTGCATCTCTATAGAGAGCTAATAGCGGCAAGTTTACCTTCGTGGTATCAGTATTTCAAACTGAAACAAAAAGGTAATTGGGATCATTTCCAGGATGCACAGGGGTATGACAATTGCCAAGACGAAAGAGGAGCTCTTCCCTTTCTGACCTCACATAATCCAACATGGTAGCAGACTTCGTGCCTTTTTTCCTTTGCATAAAGCAAAGCATTTCCACCCAGAGAACTTCTACAGATTGTTCCTGTTTCGACAGCAGATTATCACTAGGAAAAGATGCATTCCTAAAAGTAAACCCACTATTTATGCAAATATGCCTGGCAACAAAACAAACTGAAAAGGAAGAGATGCAGAAAATAAGCATTCCTTGGTCCACTTTCTTCAAACCTCCTAGTGACCCCATACAAATTAAAACTGGGGGTATCACAGCAGGACCAGAAGAGATACTCCCAGTTTCCTTTGGTGGGAGAACTAGACTCAAAATGTACAAAGATTATGCATATATTAATTGTTAAATATTATTCTGCCTTTGTATCTGGTATTTGGTGTTGTAAAAAGAAAAAGACCTGATTCTGCACTATCACGTCTTTAATTTCATCACAACAAGCTTTTAGTGGGATTACACATGGCAATAAAGGGAAGCAGTGTACAGATAAGACTGCAGGACTGAGCCACAGCAGTGATGAGTACAACATGAAGACTAGTAGATAATTCACATAGATATGACCTATACCCTACAACACCACAACACTAAGCAAGGGTTTCTACTCACTGGTGTCAACTACACAGCAAAATATCACCAGTTGAGATCACAGCTTCTGCCAATTAGCAAATGCCAGTAAGCACTGGTTAACATCATGAAGTAATTTTGAAAGCTGTGGAAATGCACTTATCAGCACTGTCATGTGTCACATATGAAAAAAAAAAGTAAGAAAAGTAAAACATTTAAGAGAATCGTGTCTTCAACCTTCTGACACAGAGGCACAAACTGCTCTGATGAACAATGAAAACAACCACCTCGAAACTGGGCAGCACTTAAGTACTTATGCAATTTTTAAACATTTGACCTGCACTCCTTTGAAGCAAGGTCTCACCATTTCTGTCAGCAGCTTGGAAGGGAAAGTCAGCACAACCTTACAGCCACTTCTTCATCCCACAAGCCTAATTAGGAAGTGTCATGATGTGCACTAGCATGTTAGCTAACCTGTTACTTTAATTAGCTATAGCATGGAAAGCAAAAGCATGAGAACAGAAAAAGCAATGGATAAATTATAGCTTAGTTAGGGTGGCCTGAAAGGCAAGCAGCTTAGTGAGGCTGGGCGAAAAAGAAATGGATGCACACACAACCCTTGAAAATTCAACAGCAGAGCTTTATCTACAGCATTTAAAGCTTAGTTAAACATAGAGATGTAGAGTCTTAAAAGTGTTCTTTGGTAATTCTTGATTTAAGAAAAGTTTCTTCTGAAAAGAATATAAGATTACTGTGTAGTATTTACTTCAATTAGTTGAATTTGACCTTCCTAGATTTTTCATTATTAGGCAGGGCTGACAACTGAAAGACTTGTAAATATTTACCTCTGGAAAGAAAGTTCTAAGAGCAAAGTGTTTGTAGTCAAGGAATGGAACAGTTCCAAAGCTATCCACCACATCTAATTCATCCATCTGCAGTTCAGCAAATCCTGAAAAAGCACCCCCCCCCCGACAGTTAGTTTAGTTGACATGAAATCATCGTCACAGTTATAACTCGACCCCAGTAGATGTTCCTTAAAAAAGAGTTTCCAGGGAGAAGGGTTGTTTTTCTAGCTGAAGCTCTTATGAGTGGGAAAGTACTGATCAATTTTTTTCCCCACTTTTGTTGAAGGAAATATTACATGCAATCCTATTAGTTCAGTGCTGTCTGCTACCGCAGTGCACACCAACATTAGAGGAGTTCTGATACAAGATAAAAATATTCTATCAGCTATAATATTAAAATGTTTCTATAATGTGAGCTTCTTGACAGTTTCAGTTGAGAAATTATGCTGTACTTAAGCTCTATAAAGCCTTTTAGACCTACCCTCACGTATTTCCTTCCGAATCTCATATTCCAGCAGTTCCAGTTGCTGACTCTGTTTACGAGTTAACTCTTTGGATTTGTATCTAGTAACTATGAATGCCGCTAAAAAGGAATCAAAATAAGATTCTGAGTAGAGACATTGTAAAACAGACAAGCCCTATAAAAGATGAGGTTTAATATTATTTTAAGAAACAGAAAGATTAACATAACACTTGCACTCTCCAGGAGGATTAGTTTCTACTGTTGACTGTGAACAAGTACCCATGAGCTCTGGTTATCTGGATCTAAACCCTCATGTTTAATAAAAAACATTTCTTCTAACATCTTAGAATTGTCAATCCAGCTTTATTTGAAAGTAGAGTACACCCTGCTATGTGTACAATCTGCACAGTGAGACACAGACTCTAACAACCACTTCTACCACTAGCAACCTGAAGCGGAAATGGTTAACTTCTCTAAAGCTTATTTTGAGAGAGTAAAGCCATGAGATACAGTTCCTGTAAAGCTAATGAACTTTTTAAAAAGACCCCCCCCCACCCCCCC
>JAOEHY010045396.1:0-26712 GCA_025447955.1 Psilopsiagon aurifrons
GAAGCACCTCCCATATGAAGACAGGCTGAGAAAGTTGGGGCTGTTCAGCCTGGAGAAGAGAAGGCTGCGTGGAGACCACATAGCAGCCTTCCAGCATCTGAAGGGAGCCTATAAGAATGCCAGAGAGGGACTCTTCATTAGGGAATGTAGTGATAGGACAAGGGGTAATGGGTTAAAACTTAAATGGGGGAAGCTTAGATTGGATACAAGGAAGAAATTCTTTACTGTAAGGGTGGTGAGGCACTGGAACGAGTTGCCCAGGGAAGTGGTAAATGCTTCATCCCTGGCAATGCTCAAGGCCAGGCTGGACAGAGCCTTGGGCGACATGATCTAGTGTGAGGCACCCCTGCCCACGGGCAGGGAGGGTGGAACTAGATGATTTTAAGGTCCTTTCCAACACTAACCATTCTATGATTCTACAGATAGAAGATGTATAGAAAAGAAAAACCTAAGAGATGAAAGAATATCAACTACCAGGTAGTCCAAACTTGATTTGTTCATTTTTATTCTGAGCTATCCTCTTTCTAGTATATCCCTTACTGAGTAATTCCAGGAAGTCATAGGTGTTTTGTATTCAGATCAAGACTTTTCTACATTGCCTACCAAGGAAACTTCTCTTTTCAACTGTTTCACCTTTAGTTATAACGAGCAGAGAGGTGCAATGATGAGGCAGCATTCAGAGACCCACAACTTGAAGCACCACCCATGTGTACAATCCAGCAGGTGTTCTATTATGCTAAGCTCCGTTTACCCTTCTTGAACCAACTGGGTTAAAACCTCTAAGTCCTCTTTCCTGCTATTAACTCTCAAATAGAAGTAAAACAGGGACTAAACCACCTCAGGACTTTCAATCTCTGTCATGCTGCTGTTTTCTCAGCAGATGCACACACCCCACACCCCCCGCCATGACCAGTTTAATTCCAGGTTGAATACCATCCTCTGCATCAACAAATAAGTGCATAAGATTGCATTTTCCTATATTTACCTACCAACGATTGCACCCAACACAGGAGTAGCTGCATGGTCAAAAGATTATGTTGACTGCCTCTAGTCACCATCCAGTTAACAAGAAAACAGACTAAAATTCAGGAATATTGGTGGATCATAAGAAACCTCAACAAAATACAAAGCTGGTGGGAGGGGGAGAGGGAGGAACCAATCAACCAGTCCGCATGCTGCACGGGAATACCCCAAACTATCAATTGTACACACAAAAATTTGTTACTAGAAAATAACTAAATCAGAACTTAACTGAGTGACTGTTTTACCAAATTTTAACAGAAAGAACTGACACAAAGACTTCTCCAAAGAAGTGACTTTGGAAAGCGCGTCTTCAAAAAGCAACAGAAAATATAACCAAACTCAGCAGAGAAAACTAAACTCGCCATTTTGCTAATCTATGTTAGTCTGTATTAATTCTAACAGAGCTGATAGAGGTAATCTCTCTAGGGATATTTAGGTCTGACTCAGTATAGGATGATTGTTCAAAAACATGAGAAGGAGGCCGGGTGACAGCACAAACCAAAGCAAAACAAAGAATTGCAAGTGGTCATTTACAGCTGTGTTTGTGAGTCTAAGGGTCAGAAATTTCAAAAGCTAACTTAGTCACCAAAATCCACTGAATTTCAAAC
Organism: Psilopsiagon aurifrons; assembly: GCA_025447955.1. NCBI lineage: Eukaryota > Metazoa > Chordata > Aves > Psittaciformes > Psittacidae > Psilopsiagon > Psilopsiagon aurifrons. The sequence goes on from JAOEHY010045396.1 coordinate 1,632, forward strand.
AGCACAAAGACATCTTACTCTCTGAAACACCACAGATTTTAACTTTCAAGTGCTTTACCCAGGTAATAAATAGGACTTGCCAGAGAGAACGTTCCTGTAGCACTGTATACCTATCCAAATCGAACACTTCTTTGTAAGCATCATAATTCCTCAAGACAATAATGCAATCACTCTATTTCTTCATTTTACTCAAGGTAAGAGCCCATCAGAGGTGAGAAATTGGGTGTAAATAGTTACACATCAACTGAAAATTGAAGATATGTCACACGTTTCCTATGTTCCTGATTCATAAATATGACAGGAGGGGAGTTACATCGCATGCATGTCAGGATTTTCCACTTTACCATGAGTATCCAGAAACATGGCTCTTCTCTGGCATCCATCTTGAAATCTAATATTAAAGGTTTGTTACTGCTCTACACTACAAGCTTTCCTACATATTAGTAGTAATATAGAGTAAGAGAGAGGATTTGCAAGTCCATCATACTCTGTCAGACCAACGGCCCCCAGCTACCTTTAAAAAGGAAGGGCCAGTAAGACACACTGGGCCTATAACTTACATAAAGCACTCCAAGTGAATAATCTACCAATATGCATCGTAGGAATTTATTCATCGAAGGAATTTGCATGTTTACACTGCTGTTATTGATGGATGCTCTTTATCAGTGCTACTTTTTTTTCTTAATAAAGTGTACCACTACTAAATCACTGCATCCTCCCCCTCCTCCTCTCCTAATTTGGTACTCTGATTTTCACTTGCATTCCTCTTCACCTTTCATTTCCTTCTTTATTTAATGTTTTTATACACCATTTCTGCTAGTACTTCCAAACTCTACTTTTGCTATGTGATTCCTTCTTTTCCATTTTATTTTCTATAGATAAAAGATGTGTAGAAAAGAAAAATTTAAGAGATGAAAGAATATCAACTACCAGGTAGTCCAAAATTGATGTGTTCATTTTTATTCTGAGCTATCCTCTTTCTAGTATATCCCTCACTGAGTAATTCCAGGAAAAGTCATAGGTGTTTTGTATTCAGATCAAGACTTTTCTACATATCAAAGAAACTTCTCTTTTCAACTGTTTCACCTTTAGTTATAATGAGCAGAGAGGTGCAATAAAACCTTGCTCTGCCAACTTGACTTTTTTCTTGTTCCAATTTTCTGCTGTTTATAAGAACCAGAATCATAGAATATCTCAAGTTGGAAGGGACCCATAAGGATCATCTACTCCAACTACCTGCTCCTTGAAGGACTACCTAACACTAAACCATATCACTTAAGGGTGTCATCCTTGAACTATGACAGGCTTGGTGCTGTGACCATTTCCCTAAAATAAGGAACACTTCACAGATTTGTGAGTCATCCTTGCACACAGTCCATGCTAATTACCTCTGCATCATTCCAATTTTAGTATATGTGCTGCCAAACTGAGCACAATTGGATGTCTGTTGGATGTCTCCTGTCCCCTTCCAACAACCCCAAATTAGCAGACCGGCTCAGATGCTGGGGGCTCACCCTGTCAGCTTAACAACCACGTAGAAAGTGAAGCCTCAGAGTGCAATCAATTTGCTGCCACAAAACCAGCGCTTGTAAAACCAGGATATCAAGGAATTAGGGTGTGTAACTATGACTAAAATATTCACTATAGGCTCACAGTGAAATCTTTTAAAACCAGTGATCTGTAGCTGAAACACGGTAGCACAGAACTTTTTCTTGTGGAAAACTGCATTTCCTCTTACTAAGGAAGAGCCCAAGGATTTGCACTATGACTGCCATGCCACTGTGCACTATGTCAATTTTGAACACACCACCACCACTTTCCTATTATCAATCCTTCTTCCTATAAATGTCACAGAAGTACGTCATCTTATGAATTGAACTGTTCCATCCCTGTTCCCAGCAGGATTACAGCACAGCGGCTCCCCAAAAGGCTTCAGAGGCAGTGGGTTAATGAATGGTTACTGTCCACATTGAGCTTTCGAAGGCTGGTCTCTATCACCTTCAGCACGGTATTAATTTTATTATTCTTGGACCCAAAAATATAGGACTGAAAGCTGCTGTGGAACATCACTGACTTTTTTCAAGAACCCATTTCATTGATTAACTGTATTCACAGCTGTGAAGCTCTTTTCAATATTCAGCTTAATTACGCCTTTGCTGATGCTTAAAGACCATCGCTCCTTGAAATGCTGGTCATGGCCAGCCATCTAAATGTGTTTATTTTGCAGAACGTGAATAAGTAATAAAACTAATCACAATGGAAGTGTTATGCAGCTTCACAACATTTTTGTTGTCTGACACAATGAGCAAACTCAGAATAGGCACTTGCCTGTTGTCTCTGTCTCTCAGAGAATTTCTATTCATTTAGTAACTCCAGGCTGGCAGGTTTATCAATCATGGATGGCCAAAACATCCATCCACCAAACCCACAGACATTTATTGAGACATATGCAGTTCAAAGTACACGCAAGCACTCCTGCCGAACAGATTTTGGTTTTCAAGATTAAAATCTGTAGACAAGCTAAACACCTGAAAATTAAAATTGGAAGTGGAGAATACTACAACTGGCCTATAAACAGCATCAGACAAATGAGTAAGAGGCTAATGGCAGATCAACACACAGCTAACTCCACAAAGCATGGAAAACTGTGCCTGCTGCAAAGAAACAGTTTTGTGCCCATATTTGCAAGTGAGAAAACCAAGTGTGAGCTCATTTTCTTTTCTGATGCTAAAATTGTACTATTTTCTGGTCACAGAGGGACAGAAGATCACTCTCTCAAGTGAAGTACTTCCTAATGTTCAGACTACCCCAGGCCTGGGCAACCAGGTTTGCTCCATTCTGAGCACAAAATCTAGCAAAGAATCTCCCCTGTTCCTCCTTGAGAAGACAGTCTGCTCTCTGCTTTTTTGAGCTGAGAGCAGCTTCCTCCGCTTAGAATGAAACCTCACAACAAGCAACCTTTAATTTATTACTTACCATTGAACAACCTAAGCCAAATGTATAGACAGCCTCTGCAAGAGGCTGAAGGAAAATCAACTTCTTTCTTTGCCTCCTGGTGAGTCACAGCACCGCTGGAGAGGTAAAAAAAAATGAATATTTCATCTACATTTTCTTCATGCTTTCCTCCAGAGTACAGACCCTCTGGAAACCCCTGAGAAACATTAGTTGTTCGCCTGCCCTCACTGCATGCAGTAACATAGGATTTGCCTCGTCTTACTTAAAATAGGTTAAACTACCAACTGACAGAAAATCAACAGCCTTTGGTACCTGTAGTGAACTCAAGGAGCTCAAAGCGCTGCTGAAACACATGAAGTGTGGGGAAATACACAGAAAGGAGGGAACAGAAGATAAATTACATTACTATGAAAGGCACGGAAGAAGAAATGCAGTTAAGCAGGAAGTCCATTAAGAGGAGAATAATTTGGAAGAACACACATTCAAGTACAAAATGCAATTAATCCAGACAGGAAATAAGAATTAAAAAGTAATTATTATATTTTGCAAAGGCAGAATAAATGCAACTGAATCACACTGTTCAGTGCTTTGTGGCTTGGGATTTTTTAGTTTTGGTTTGTTGCAGGTTTTTTTTTTTTACCTTCACTAGTAGAATTTCACACACACACCCCCTTGCCCTCTTAAATCAATCAAAAATAGTAATTAAAAGCAAATTCCACTTCAGCATCCCAATATGCCTGTGGGTAATACCACATATAATGTCATGGCAATAGTTAGCAGGAAAAAAGCCAGCTATCAAATAACTGACTACTGCTCAAAGCACATGTGTTCAGGACCAGAGTCCTGATTTCCTACAGGATAGACACTTTCAGTAAAAGCCAGTATGCCATAAAAATTATCACACCAATTGATTTTGAAGACCAGTTAAAAGCCATTGTCTGTGACAGACCAGGTAAGCCAAGTTCAGGGACTAAACAAACTGTATTTGCACTTGAAATGTTTTCAACTTGGTCCCACAGCTGCTTCCAGCAACTAATACACCAAAGGCCTTTTTCTCCTATCTCTGTCCAAGACTATACATGAGCTCCTGCATGTGCTCCTCTCTTTCATGATCAGAAAGGAAAAATATCTCCTCAGACCTCAGTAACAACCTCCAAACTTAACTGTCTGCTAGAGGATAGGAAGAAAAAGACACAACAAAACATCTTCCAACAGAAGAAGGTTTGGTGGTTTTCAAGAAACAGGCAAGGTAGTAAGGACAGTGCTATTTTAAATCATGTGCAGATGTCAGAAGATGACAGAGAGAAAAATAAACACAAAACAAATTCTTAAAATGGCAAGCACCTTCCTGCAAACCAGATTACTGCAGGCTATGGGGCAAGCCAGCAGCAGAAGCATATGACCTTGAAATGCAGCAGCAGCAGTCCATGAGCAACAGTGACTCTCACCAATGTCGCAATTGCCTAAGGATTACCTCTTCAGATCACAGCAACACTTCCAGAAAAACCCCATCCCAATTCAGCCCCCGATTCTGATGCAGCCCCTCTTTCAGGGACTTGGAATTTCATTTTCACTGCAGCACAGGGCACCAGAAATACTTCACAGCATTTGTTTTGGGTTTAAATCTGATATAAAGATACTACACATGGAAAGCATCTTTTAAAGAGAGCTGCTTCAGCAATCAACAGTTCAGTAATAAACAGCCGGACCCATGGACTCCTCTGGTACAAGCACTTATGAATCCTGGAAAGAACTTTATTACATATTTCCTCACACTAGATCTGCATTGTAAGCCAATTTTTTTCCAGTAACGCTTTTGGAGATAGTTCACTTTTCTTCCAAAAGTCCTATTGATCTTCTAAATGAGAATAATAACCTGAATCTGAAGAGATATGAAGTATTTCTGCAGTTCAACATATTTTTATTTCGCTTTGATGTCTGAGCAACCACGCATTCCTCTCATGATCATTTACACAATTGGATTTACAGCAGAACACACATGCTAAGCTTCCACAGAAACTGAATTTAAAAACTAATTAACAATACGCATTCCCACCAAAACCTGTAATACAAAAATAGTTCTTAGCCAGATCAGGGAACTTAACAGACAATGTATTGATCTAGTCCAGAATAAGGTAAACGAGTTAGCATCCTGAGTAGCAAAGTCAAAGCTGCCCCAAAACTTGGAGCAATTTTGAAGAATGGAACATTTGAAGAAGGCTGGTGCTCTGTCAGTCACATTGTGAACAGAAAAAGGAAAAACTCATTAAACAAATTATTCATTAGTATATAACAACTCAGAACTGAATCCAATATTTCTCTTTTGGCTAAAGAACAGTGCTACAGATTCATCCACTTGTAACTGCACTGCTGAAAAAGTTAATGCCATTTACTGACAGACTAATTTATAATAACACCTTAATTTAAAAAATATTATCTTATCACTTTCCGACTGAAACGAAACTGCAGGTGATTGGGAACAATATAACTGCAGGCTAATGAATTATTTGAAGCAATTCAATGTCCAATTAACACCAGCATCTGGTTTGGGGATTTTTTTGCCTGCCAAAACATTAGCCCTATATTAATTACACTTTTAGTTAGTAGCAACAGAAAGTTTCAATCTCGATGTTATCATTCAAGCAAAAATACAGAAAATAAAACAATCAGGACCTGAATTTCACACAACCAGAAGCAAACTCCCTATCATTTGCAGGCATGCAAAACAGAGTAGAAAACCTCTCCTAGCTCGATTTCAACAGCTATCCCAACCCAATACTAAGAAATAAGTGTTCCCTGTGACCAAGATACAGGAACAGTGACACACCTCATTGCATCTGGAGGATCCTCTCTGACGCAATGATCTCTCTCTTCATGACATGATAAACTCTCCTTGGTAAAGAAGCTTTTAAACTAACCTTTGCCAATAAAAAGGCAATTGAATAATCCACTGATCTTCAAGACAGAGCTCAGCAAGGAGACTCAGGACAGGGGGACTTGGGCTGTATGGAGGAAGTATCCTTTGACTCATTACAATCTCAGAGCATATGAGATGAGTGGACTGGCATTTGCCACTTGCCTGCTTATTAACATTGGACTTAGATTAGTAAAGCATCATTTCTGAAATACAATACTTTGGGTTGTTTTTTTTCACTACCTTCACTAACTCTCTAAGACCAAAGCTATGCAACTAAGGTTAACAAATGAGAACAAGTACTTAAGTCCAAACCTGGCTTGGCCTTTTAATATTAGGTGAACTTAAAAGTATCTTATTCACATATCATACACTAGGTCCGTTACTGTTCAGAAAAAGTATAGTGTCATTTCCTCTGAGCAGTCTTCCAGTTACACTAGGTAAGAGATATTTACTTGGTGTGATAAATGGTCACTTGAGAACAAAACAAATACTCATTCCTGAGACAGGGAGATTCAGAAGCTCTGTAGTTGCCAATATTTTGTTCATCGATACCAGACCCACAGCACTCACTAAATAAATTATTGAATAAATTGAGGGGGAGCGAGAAAGGCAGCAAAATGGAAAAAAAAAAAAAAAAAAGCCAAGCACCACCTTTGCTTCATAACTGTGTGATATGATCTATTTCCCCCGTTCTTTAAATTGAGTGCCATTTTTGTACCTTCTGACAGAAAATTGTGAGAACTGCAATCAGCACTAATTTGAATCCAAATAGCTGAAAGCTTCAGAAGAAGGATTCAACGACCATGCATATGCTGCTACCTAAAAATCTACAGGAAAAAAAGGCCCAGCAAAATCATACCTTTGCTTCTCATGAATGCTCAATTTTAATTAAATGTCATCACTCCAATTAGATCACACCACATCTTTCTTTTGGATGCATGGCAGAAAAATCTATGCTTCTGCCTCTTTTTAGGAAAGCTTTAACCATACTTCTAGTTCCCCTTGGCCTTTTATTTGCAACAAAGATTTCCTACCCTTCCCTCTAAAGTTAAGCAATTTTATCTCACCCATGTTGCAGCTCTATGCAACTGTTGCCAAGCCAATAAATTAACAGGCTCTTGGACTGATCATGCAAGGTAATTCCCTTCTGGCGGTTTTATCACCAACCTACAGACAGGACTCTCCTCCTAGACCTCAAGCTCAAACTCGGCTCTTGGTCTCTGTTATTGCGCTGTTGCCTACCAAACAGTTCTAATACAAAGAAACAATAAATCAAGCTTCTTTCCAGCACTTGGCTCCCCAAGATGATCAAAACTGCCTCACTTCCTCAAGCTGTAAGAGGCCTGCACTGCAGATTTAAAGGTTCAGGATTCACATTCTGCCAACAGTATACCTAGAAGAAACTCCAGCGTCGAAAAGTGCTTTTCAGAAGGAAAAGAAAAGAAAGGGTGGGTTGTTTTTAAAGTTTCTTAGCATTTGGAAAGTGAATCCAATTCTCTCTGTCAAAAAAACCCTTTAAGATACATGGATAAAAGCCAAACTGCATGTATCATGAGCAGATGCATGCTACCTCCTGCTTCTCCTTACCCCAGAAGAGGTCCTAATCCACACTTACACTGTCTCACACCTCTCTCTTCCTGCCATAATTATCTTCCTCTGCCCCATGGATCAAATTTGGATGCTCTTAGAATCATAGAAGCATAGAATAGTTAGGGTTGGAAAGGACCTTAAAATCATCTAGTTCCAACCCCCCTGCCATGGGCAGGGACACCTCACAACTAAACCATGCCACCCAAGGCTCTGTTCAACCTGGCCTCTTCCCCAAGTTGTGCAGCCTCCAGCCTTTCCCTCACTTTTTTTTTTTCCCCAGTATCACTTTGTCCTGCACTGCCTGCGCATCTTTTAGCACAATGAAGAAATAACTGACTGACCAAAGCAATGTAACATTTCTCTCTTTTTACTGTGACTAAAGAAAGGAAATCTTTACTGAAATGCTAAATGTTACCAGAAAGCTGGTGTCAAAATAAAATACCAGCACAAACTGCTACACTGACTCCATATACTGGAATGCTACATCATCTATTCTTAGTCTTTAACCTGTACCTCCTTTCACAGAGACGGAGATCACTTTTTCAATACCATAACATGCATTAGGTAAATTGAGCAGTTGCCTGAAGGCCACTAGAAGCCTCTCAGTCTTGAGACAATAAACAAAAACATAGCTTGAAACTATTTATTAAAGCTGTCATAAAAATCTTTTGGAAAGTACTCTCCATACTTTCTAAACCAGTGATGACTACACAAAATTAGAGCTAAACTTCAGTTTCTAAACAAAGCACTGAAAAAGTGAAAATAAATGAAAATAATTCAATGGAGTTGCTCTGAAACGCCTCAGGGAGCAAATCCCTCTGGGTTCATTCATATGTCTGGTCTTGAAATTCAGTTTTCAGCTGAACTCACAACATGGCTTGAGTGTTAAAATGACACTTCTGTTCAAAATGCCCATTTCCTGTTTCTCTTACTTGGGAGAAAAGGGTATCCTTTATGAAGGCTCCCTGGGACGTAAAACAAGTTTCACATTATCTTTTCCTTCTATGTAACTGTACTGTTTTTCTTCTTCTTTGTAAGTTCCATTTAACAAGTTGAACGATACCCACCATTCAGATTTACCAACAGTACTTCTAGTAGATTTAATTTCTGTAGTAATTAGAATATTTGGGCTCTGTCCCTGGGGAAGACTGACCAAAAATACCACGGTGTTCATCTCTTTTTTTTACCCCCTTAGTTTTAGTTTTCTGCAGTAAATGAAGACTAATGAAAAGCTATATCTTTGTTTCCAGATGAAACAGTCAGATTTTTTTTCTTCTTTTTTAAATGGCAGGTGCTTTAAGCTTGGTTGCTCATACTCTTTTCTTTGCCATGAGCAAGCTAACATCCAAACATCACCTGTCATGCAGTTCCACCATTAGCATCATTAGAAGGCGGGGTAGGAAGCATCCCAGAGGATATCTCAGGCTGGGTTGCCAAATACAGAAACTCAGGAACAGAAGGGTAGGAAGAGCATAAATGCAGCCTGTCATCCATCAATGAATCAGACTTGCTACGGTTTTTCTGAATGCACTGAGTAGCTTTCCTAGGCATAGGGGGAGAGCAATGATTATACCCGCTTCACAAACCTTCTTGATAGACATCAGGCAAATTTCCACTTCCCATTTGAAACCCTGTCCAACCTCCATGTGCCCCCCTTGCAATGAACTCAGACACAGCAGTGCGCTCCACCTGAGCCAGAGGCTGAGAGTCCAAGCTTGTGTTTAATTCTACCCAACTCAGAAAGCTACAATAAGGGACAGACCCTTTGGGCAGCCCTCCCTTGTGCAGCATTTTGCAATTGCGCAGTCATGCAATAAGTGAATGAAGGGGGCTCAGGGGGTCAACACGTGGTGCAGGAGGGGAGGCTGGGAAGATAGACTAGCTTTTTACTGAACCAAGAAACTGGTCCAAGGAAACACAGCCAGGAGCTAGTGAGGAGGAGAAAGAGCTAGGCCATTTCTCTTGTCAGCCATATACATCTAAATCATATCATGTGCATGGTGAAACCACATGATGCATCAGTAAAAAAAAAGTGGCAGGACAGACTCTCACCACTCCCAAAGGATTTTCCTTTACTGCACCTGAAGAATCCAATCCAAGTCTGCATGCCACCCATGACATTATTACCTGAAGGAGAGCTCAAAATCCTTTCAGTTGCACCCCTCTCAGTGTGGTCCTTTCCTCATGGTCACACCTCCCAACCACCTGGGAGTAAATAGCCCCACAAGCAGGAATGCTTTTTCTCCTCTTCCCTCCCTCCTCCAAAATCCCAGTTCCCTTATTTTCAATCCACCATTACTTGCCAGTTACTCCCTCAATGTATTGCCTTTCCTCATCGTTTACATATGGTTCAAGTTATAAATATGAAAATATGATGCAATTTTCACAGGTGAAGAAAAAACTCAACACACACAAATGAGAAAGAAAAATCCACTCCCCACCTCAAAAAAACAAAACAAAACAAAACAAAAAAAAAAAAAACCCAACCAAACAAAAAACCCCAAACCAGCAGAAATAGAAATGCGGAAATCAATAATGAGAAAAAACAGAAATAATGTTTCACAGACAGTAGAAGACGGGAATCCTATTTAAAACAGGAACTCAGGAGCCAGAAGTACCTCTTAATAAACAAAGGAATTGGAAACAAACCCCATTAGATGCAATCCAGCCTTTGTTGAAACGTATACACATCATCGTTAACAATAATAATTTGGCTCTTCATGTGTAATCACTGCATGCTAGCCTCACTTTATATTTGTAATGGCCATTAATGTCAGGAGGAATTGTGCACAGGAGCACCATGCTGGCCCTGTATTGCTCCTCAGCCTGCAGTCTGCTTCACAGAGAAAACCATCTGCCCCCACTACTTCTTCCCACTAATGCAACTCATGAACGGAAAAAGCTGGGGTAGCTCAGCTGAGCAAAATGTAGCACATACTACTGCTTTTTTAATTTTTTTTTTATAATACAAGAATTTTATACTATCAAGACAGCACCAGAAAGGTAAGTTGTAACCATCTGCTCACACAATACTGAATTCAAGACAGCACGTACTGGAGCACTGCAAGGACAGAATCCATCACAACCTGTGCTTCTGATTTTGGCAATTAATTTAATCACCTAAAAATGTCCACAAAGATTATGGATGCAGAAAATGTCAAAAAAGAAACAAGCATTCAGGATGTCCCACCTTCCCCTTTACACAACATGTACAGGGACTGGGGAAGCATTATATTCTGCTTCCCTGCCATTTGGCAATACCCTGCCAGGCTGAAATTTTCACAGAGGAAAATGCAGTGTTTTCTTCATATAGGAGCAAAACCTCTCTAAAGCTTCCAGGAACCTAATTCTAGAACACTGAAAGAACTCACTTTACAAAGTCTACAATAAATAGAGAATAAACATACCAATTGGTCCAATGTTTTGTTTTCTAGTGCATCTTATCATTTACTCTTCTAAGCAGAACAGACCAAATCAGCCACAGTCAAGCCACAAAGGTACAATAGTTTCATGTCAGAAGGACCCAGGCATTCATATTACTTGAGGCGGACTTATTTCACCCGATCACTTCATCCTAAATCCATGCCAAATCCAAATCCATCAGTACAGCTACCAAATCAAAATTAAAATTTCACATAAAAACCTGTAGAACTCTGAATTCCAAATGGTTTGTCTTAAACAAAAGTTCAGCAGAAAATGCTTACATATCTAATCTTTAATTCTCAAGTTTACAAATTCACTGCCAATCCCTCATGCACTTTTTATCTTCCTTTTACAGAGCCCCAGCTTGTATCCACATCACCTTAAGACACTTATTTTTGTTTTCCATTCCACAATAATTTCTGATTTTGCTATCTCCCTTGCAATGACTTAAGCAACATGCTTAAGAGTCCTTTAGATAAAGAAATGGAACAGAGCAGTACTCCAGAAAACCTGCTCACCAGTGCTCACTATTTTATAATAATGATATTTCTAAGTAATATCCTATTACTTAACCAGTTATTTTATTACTATATCAAGTATTTTGTGACATAAGGCTCAGTTCTGTGTCTTTAAGGACTGTGGGTTGGTCTTCTATTACATTAGATCGTATTTTCATAGCATATTTTAATTAGCAACTCATTTACTTAGGTTGTGAGAATTCAGCAGGAAATCACCAGGCACTTTCATCTTGTTAAACAAAAGTTTTCCAGCTGATTTCATGAATCTCATTCCCTGCTACAGAAAAAGGGGGAGGATACAAACAACTATAGGGAACAAGTCTTCCATATGCATGAGAACAACTTCTTTTCACTGCAGGCAAAGCCCAGTTCCTGGTTTGACATCTGCCCCCCAAACCTTTGCAAAATTTCTGTATCACAGATCTGTCTGTAGTTCTCACCACATTTTACTGGAAAAACACTCATTACCTGCAAAAATGAAAGAATGTGGAGAGACACCACCACCACACAGAGGGTAAAGAAAGAGACAAACACCATTGGAGCTGCGAGAGAGGCTGAGCATCATCTTTATAAATGCACTGAGCTAACCCATGCTCTGGCACAGTACTCTGGCCCTGGAAGTCTGGAATTTCAATACATTTATGAATATCGTTGTTACTGAAGTTTCAAGCTCCTGTCCCTTGAAAGGCTAATAAATTATACTCACAGAAGACTAACTGAATCATAATCAAGATACACTGGCATTTGAAAAAATTCCCCTGTTAAAAGCCTTGGAACTTTAACCCCCCAGTACTATAGCTGGCACACTAACGAAAGTAAGTAGCCAACTGTTAAAAACCCAATTTGATTACACATTTTTATTTATTTATAATCATGATAAGTTAATTCAGTAATCACAGAAGAGCTATACTACATTTATCTGAATAAATTCTAAAGCAAGTGATGTCGCCTTTGTATGCAAAAAAGGTATACTGCAATTACAAGTTAAACACTGTATTTTGGTTTTTAATTTGGTTTAAAAAAATTCCTTATCACCCAGGAAAATTATTTGGCATTATGGCAAAAAAAACACAAACACTGCTTTGTGGGTTAAACAGTATCTTTTCATCAGTTATTTCAGCGGACAAAATTATTCTCCACTTCCTGCAAAGATGAGATAGCCTTTGCAATTTTTCAGTTGCTTCTTCACATCAACATGCAACACTGAACACCATCATCGATAGATCGTACACCTTCACTCAGCATCAGTAAGATTGTCTCTGCTTTAGTGATAAATCACCTCTGAAGCCAGTTTTAAAATATAAGAAGGAAAAGCTCTGAAAACTCCTACAGTTTTCATACAGCCTTTACAGTGACAGATCATCACTCACTCTTCACTAGCACACCTGTGACCTCAGAAAATACTTGACAAAAATGTTATTTTAAATATTGGGTTTGGGAACCTAATTTTTGAACGACTTGTGATACATTCTTTCACACAGAACAAGGTACATTTATGGAAATAAGACTAAAAACAGTGTAACATTAGATGACTTAGTTCTTGTAAAAGACTACCACAAAGATATTTCATAAAAACACCATCTCTAAAAATGATTTATAAAATGTTATGAAACATATTGATTTTTATGACAATGTCTCTAATAAAAATATTATTTTATAGAAAAATATTATTCATAAAGACCATCTCTACTTTCTGAATTCAACAACCTTAGTTAGCCTTCCTGTGGAAAAATAAAACTGATGGATACGCTCTTCCATACTGAAAACATTTTGCAGATTACAGCTTTCTCTGCTCAATATCCGATTAAGTATTTGCTTTCTAATTGCTTTTTGGAACACTTATCTAAACCTACTGCCTATGTAAAATAATGTGATAAACCCCCAACCACACCTAGGATCTAAGCATTGTAGAAAGAAAATAAAGTGTAAGATATGTTTCAACTGCTGTCCTTTAAAAAGGAAAATAAAGATTAAATAAATTAAAAGGAATAGAAAAAACTCATTCTTCCACATCAGAGAAGAACTGCTGTCACAGGAGGTGTGAGATTCATAAGCAAGGTTCAGGATTTTGAAAGCATTACAGAAGTTAGTTGTCTAGATACTGATCGCCTTCCATTTATTTGAAAGAATCATGTATTACACAGGAACTGCGCACTAACTACTTCAGGGTAGTTCCCTTTGCAGCTTTCATCAAACATTAAATAAACAAATGTATCCAAATATCTAAAATAAAAGAAGGGCTTTCTGCCCCAGCCCAATTTACCCCTGGCACTGCCAGTGGTCAGAACCTCTCCACGGGATCACCTCCCTCTGCGCTATGGCCAGCCCTCTGAAGCCATCTGGCCAATCCTGCTGCCTTCTAGCTTTGCTGTCAGGATGTCAAATTGCCTTCCACATAAAACTACGCATAAAAGAGTAAATGAATAGAGACTCAAAACGGAAAAAGCCTGTCCACTGTGTTTTCCTCTTAGTTCATTTATGTGGCTAACAGCCATTCGTATTTCAGAATTGCAAAGAAACTGTTTTGGTAGAAGAGACAAGGATCTGGACAGTAAGAAAATAATACATCTGAAACTTGTGTCCTGTTAGCATGGTCACAAAAGAAAGCCTCAGTTCTTTTAAAGACTACTTAAGGAGAAATAAAAGGAAGAAATACTGCTTAGGAAGGGGAAAAAGGGTTAGTAGTGAAATAAAGTTTCTGCCTGAAGCAAATGACAATGGATAACTTAAGAAATCAAGTTGCTGCACTGCCACTTTTACTTCATTTTTAAGGAAACAAGTTAGTACCGTGCTCATAGAAGGAACAGCAGAGTTTGGGCTCGAAATACAGATACCACAATCACATGGTGGATCATGACTCAGCTAACAATCCCACTCAGTTCAACATCGATAACAGTAAAACCATTATAAAGTATGGTAATGTGCAAAATTACAATGTGGATTAGGAGAAAAGTGGCAATATTTTATCATGCTCATCCCTATTCAGATCTCTTAAAGAAAGTTAATAAATTTAGAAAAATAACTACTTATGTAATCAGTAAGTATTTCTCTTTCAGGTTTACTGAGGACAAGCGGCTTTTTGCAACTGAACTTTAAAATTTGTCACATGGATTCTCATTTTATTAAGTACAAGTTTCAAACACTCTTAGTAATTCATAGTTTTTAATTAAAGCAGCAAAATAAATAAAGCTTACCTCTTTTCATAGCTGCAAGGGCACATGTTCATTAACTAATATTGTAGTTGTGATCTTTTCAACACAAACTAGCTCCTGAATGGTTTAACTGACCCAGGAACTTTTCTTTTGTTCATTGCACAGATGCTACCAAAATGGAGTTCCGTGCCCAGGACAGAGATCATGTGCAAGTAAGAAGTTACTGCTAAGCAGCACTCAAAAGAAATTGCAAAGTGATTAAACAATTGTCACACTCAGATATACGACAGTACAATGAGAGAAGATCCTATTACTTCAGAAGATATATTACCTGGAAATGCAGCAGTTCATTCACACAGCCATGTATAAATTGTAAAAGCAGAAAATTTAATCAAAATCACGACTAAAAGAAGTAGATACTGCATTATGTTTCTCACAGCAATAGTAAAAGAGATAGCAGACACCTTCATCTATGTCCCAGAAAACCAGTTATGCATAATGTAATCTATCATATCCAAATACAGCAACACTTTTTAAAGATACCTATTTTATTTTAGTATGAGATTGAAAAACAGGGAAAAAATAAACCAGATTTGCAAAGCAATGCATGTGTATGTACATCCATTACCATGTGGTGTGTGTGTATATCTCAGAATGAACCAGATTAGATCCAAAGCAGAACCTCATCTACTTATTTGTTTAAAATGTCACATTCCCCACCACATAAACAACTCCTAGTACTTCAGCCTCTGAAAACAAACCAGTGACCATGTTTTTCCCTGTCTGTAGAAACAGCCCAACGCTGGTGGCTCCTGTCTCCATGCAGAGATACAATTACTCTTGCAACAGAAGCCAGCAATGCTGAAGCAGTGTCCAACCAGTAATTCAGCACAGCACATAGTCAAGCCCACACAATAAAAATAAGAGCAATAGGTTGTGATCACTTAAAAGGAGCACTGAGAATTTCTTTCCCAGTACCAAGCCTGAAATGTCCTTTCCCAATCCAGGCTTCAACTCTAACATTTCCCATTCTCTCAGCTGGACTTGACAGCTCAAACCCTTACTCTTCTGGGCACAGCCAATGATCACCATCCTGCACAACAACAGAGACCTTGTCCTCCCAGACTATTCATACAACATACAATATTTTGCCAATATTTAGCATATATAAGTTTGCTCAGGCATAAAGATCAGCAACCTAAACTTCAATCTAAATCTGAGCTCATAAAAAACAATCTTAACAGGAACTGCCATTGCACTGAGTGCCTTTACGGTTGCCATTAATATCCACCTACAACTAATTGTATTTAATTATTTATTTTTATTAAAATGTTTAGATTTTTGGAAAGGCTTTTACAAACAAGAATGAAAAGAGTAATCTTGGATTCTTCATTTGTCCAAACAGTGTCACTCATCTCAATCCTTTGTAACATTTTGCCATCTCTACCAGGTTCCAATGGAAACCCTAGAATAGAAGCCCCTAGAAGCACACCACCACGGACAGTCTGCTTCAGCATAGCACTTGAAGACCTGCACCAGATTTTTTCTGTAAGTAATTCTCACTTCGCTTTTTAACTACAAATACCTGCAACACATGTTTACACCGTTTCTGGACTAAAGACACACAAATAAAGTGAAATGTGTAAAAGTAAAAAGCCATTTTCCAGGCATTTTCCTTCAGGGCATGTTTTCTTTACCCTAGCATGTTCCATTGCTCTCCAGAGAAAAAGAAACGGGAAACACAGGTATTGGAACATTTTTCTGTTACATGTTATTTGCCCTGGTTTTGCTTACCTCAGCAGTATTATGTGGCAGCCCAGACCAATTAATTTGTCACCAAGAATCAGGTGAGGAACCAGCACTTAAGGGAAAAGGGGAAAGGCAGATGTAGTTTCCAATCCTTTAGATTATTATCTAATGATTGAGGTGGGGGGAGAAGGGGTGGGAGGTACTAATAAATCATAGTCCTCCTTTCAGGTAAGCTTTCCTGGTTTCAAAGTTCCCTTTCAACACATTCCCACATCAGAAATAACAAACGGAAATATGTCTTCAGCAAAGTTGACCATATCCACCTGCAAGATCCTCATAAATGCAAAACATGAGTGTAGAAAGTACTTGGCTGCTCAACACTTTCAAGAGTATGAAGAGGCAGCCAGGGAACTATCAGTTTCCTGGCACCATCTCAAAACAAGCTTAAACCATGGCTACCTGCCACTGCCTTTTTAACAAAACAAAAAAAAAAGGCGCCACACTAACAACGCAACGGAGGAAAACACTGTTATTGCCTCACACTACAGTTTCCTCCAACTCCCATCACTTTCTGCAGGCAGGCTCCTCTCTTGCTTTGCCTGGCTTTTATGTCTCACTCCTCTTGTCTGTTTTCTGCATTCCCGCTACTGCAGCCTGCGTTTTTCCCTATTTTCCATAGTTTATTTATTTTATTTTTTAGCTGGTTTTCAACAGCTTTTATGTTTTTAAGGATATAATTTACCTAATAATGAGGACTGGCCTCAACTTCAGCTAACAGCATCCAAGAACCTGTACAAATATTCTGCTTTGCCTCTCAACAGCAAGCCAGAAAATCATAGGTTTAAGTTTAACAAGGTTTCAAACTGAAATCTACATCAAACATTACAATTTGCTCATTCATACTCTGTGACTGCAGAGATTCAGCTTTCATTCTCTAACCAAATGTCAGTTCCTTTCAGCCTTTTCTCAAATTTCCACCACAGCCTTTTTTCCTTACGCTAAGAGAGTGTCTCATCCATTCTTCCCTACAGTATTCATTTCCTACGTTCTTTCCTTAATAAATTATCTTTCAGTTCTTCTCATCTAGATATGTATTTTTCCTTTTGGAAGCTTTCCACTTCTTTGAATTTCCCTTTGCCATTCTCCCACCACCTCCCCTTTCTCTCATCTACTGCCCCTTCTTGTTTCTGCTCCCCAAAACTAAGAAGCAAATATAGACATCACATCAGGAGCATCCATGTGCCACCATATGGACAGGTACCACCAGAGCAGCCCTTGGAAGCCTTCCTAAATACTAGGAGCTGCCAGGACAGGAGATCAACTGATGCCTCTTCTGGTTTTCAAGACAGAGAATTATAGAACCAGCTAGACTTGCCATCCTATGCATTATGTATATTTTAGAGGATAACTGATTAAAAGCCATTTTTATTTAAGCATGTCATAGAGTCACTTTTAGTTGAATGGGTGTTTTTTACTGTGCATTTTCATTAAAAACGTTCTTCTGTATTTTGCCATACTCAACAGTGGTATTGTGGACAGAGTGTCAGAGCACAGGATGACAGAGAAAGAGGCACACCATCAGCTTTTGATTGAGAAATACAATATAATGGACTCTCATTAATTCAATCCATGCAAGTAAGACCAACACTGAATTAACAAAATATTACAAACAAGTTCCAGAACAAATAGCATTAAAGGATTCTTATCGGGCAAGGTGACTTTGCTCATTTGTGTTGACAGGTGTAAAATAACTATAATTATTATACTCTCTAAATTACAACCTTTTTAAAAAATACAAACCTGCATCATAGCATCAACCACTGCACTTCTGCTGAGCAGTGCTGGAATCGGCTTTTTAATCGCTTTTTCCTGAATCCTTATGTGAGAAAATGAACAGATGTTCTGGCATATATAACAAAGACTGGCATAGTGAAAAAGGAATAATTTGTACTAATTTTCTCATAAGTAATTTTCCACATAAAAATACAAGACTTGTGCTTTCAACATAAGATGGGATGGTTTAGAAGGAAAGAAGAGATATACTGGGATTCTAATAAGATTGTTATTAGCCTGACAGCAAATAGCTTATGCCTGTTTATACCACGAGGCCTTCCCATGGAGTCTGCAAACTCAGACAGGAAGAGAGCACAGAGCTGTGCTTAGGAATAAGCAATGTTTCACTAGTATTTAAATGAATATGTAATTATTTTTTTATTTCTTTTATTTGACGGCAAGACTTCAGTATTACTCAGAAGAAAGGTACAATGACTTAAGATTGTTTCTGTGCTTCCAATACAACAATAAATTAAAGTCTACATCTGGCTTGGACCAAATAGCACATTTAGAAGAAGGGTTCCAAGCCAGTGTGAAGCCACCAACCTCACTTAGCTAGAGTTAGAGAAAGGACATTTTTACCATGTAATCCAGGCTGATATGACCCAACTATATCAGTAAAACTTGACCATGTATTTTACGAAGAGTAACAGTTATATACTTGTATGTATTTTGGGAGAAATGGCTAATTAAGGAATGGCACATTGTTCGCTAGGACTGTTGTTAAGAACTGCCATTGTACTTCAGACAATTATCACCAACATATTTGTGGAAAACAAGAAATACAAGTCATGCTTTAGGCATTTAAAAAGACGATGTCCATGAGCTTAATGGGGATTTTATGCAATAGAAGCCAGAATTGACTGTTGGAGGGAACAGACTCAGAGTTGAAACACTGTTATTTCTTCAAGAGATTTTAGAAAACAGGCCTATGCAAGTCTTACCACATTCAAATGACAATGAAAACTACACTTTCTAATCATATTTCTGCAGCACCCTCTAGCCCAAACCACAACCAAATCATTTTTATGGTGAATGTATGCAAAAATGAATATTCTAGCACAGCTATCCAGGACTACAAGAAGTTACACAAAAATGTTGCAATCGCCTTCAGTTTCAGAACACAGATGCAGAGATGATGCCTTTCCAAAAGCAATATTCCACCTTGGATGGAAGAGAAGGACTGAGCTAAGGCGCTTCTAGCAAAGTTGCAACAAGCCCTTGTTAGTGTAAGGATGCCTTCTTCTGCTTAAAAGCAAAAACACAGGAAAAGAAGTTTCCTCTTCTCTGGAAATGTTGACACATACATACATACATACATACATACATGCAAGCAACTAAAGCCCTTTACTACCCCTAACCTGCCAGAAAACTGGCAGGTGCCCTACAGCAATGGGTAAATGGGCTAGAACTGGAAGAAGTTACTGACTGCATCTATTTCCTCAAGGCAGGATCAGCTTTGCCTACATCATTCTGACAATTGTCTAGCCTGTCTTTAAAGGCCCTTAAGGATGAAATGTCACCTGGAAACATAACAGTACACATACTCCATCACTCCACCTGCTCACAGAAATGTAGAGCGATATTAGACCTCTGCAAAACCTTCCATTTGCAAATGAACAGGTGACAGCTGGAGGGTAGGTTTCCA
Source organism: Psilopsiagon aurifrons (assembly GCA_025447955.1). Classification (NCBI taxonomy): domain Eukaryota; kingdom Metazoa; phylum Chordata; class Aves; order Psittaciformes; family Psittacidae; genus Psilopsiagon; species Psilopsiagon aurifrons. Next base: position 21,417 of record JAOEHY010045396.1, read on the forward strand.
GAAGTATTCTGCTTTACTCTGTGTCCCTTGTTCCAAGTTTCCCTGCTACATTTATTACATTATATCAAAAGTCATACTAAGAGTTAAAAGAGGAAATATCTACTGAATCAAATTTTCTTCTGAAACACAGCAACAGACTTGGTTTAATGTGCTTTATTCTCCATAAAACTGTTCACTTCCAGGAGCCTTCAGTTACACTGTTTTCTTCCTGCATTTTTCTTGAAAGAAGTCAAGCCAACCAGTCTACTGCTCCTTCAGCTTGCACTCTCCCTTAAAGGGATTAAAAACCAAACAAACTGAAGTAAGAAAACAAAGGAGAGAACATAGGGGGAGAGACACATCAGCGTGTTCTTTGTCCACTTTCCTCAGCCCTCACCAACCCTCTTTGGTCCCCTTAAGGGACTTAGTGAAATTCCAAAAAACTCTGTTATCCCCCAAAGCTAACCTCCTTACAACAGCTGCCACCACATACGAGCCATCATGAGAACCTTATCTCAAACTGCCAGCCATTACATACAATTTGGTATTTGCAGTTACCTACCTGCTGAGTATTGACAGTATCCTCTGTGACTATGGCTAACAGTGATTTGGAAAACATTTCTTATGTGATGCTCTCCACAATTGCGCCAGCTGGCTTTTCGCCACCTTCTGTAAATGACATTCCTTCACTTCCTTTTATGGCCTATGTTATCATCTACTCCTGCATCTTCCTTTGTCATACATCCTGAAATGATCCACACTGAAGCATTTCATACGCAGCGCATCTTTTGTCACATCCATTTTACTTCCTCTAGTTCTGCACACAAAAGCAGTGCTTGTACCCTTTCTCAAAAGTTTTTACTCTTATGCATTTTAAGCTTTAAAAGAAAACCACAAGACTGCCAGAAGCAGTAATGACTTCTGCACTTCCAGAGTACTCTGCCGTACTTAACACCCACTGGAGTATTTGCAGGTTTTGCAAGAAGAGGGCCTAGGCATCATTGTACTAATGTAAGGCATTTGTCATTGTGAAGGTCAGCAATTTTTTCTACATTACTGAAAAATACTGTAGACAGTAAGCAATAATAAGCTTTGTTACACAGCATTTTCCAATAGTCACAATAATCTATTATCTGCTACAAGATGAGCAAGAAAAGCCAACACCCTGGTTTCTTAAAGACACATTACACCTAAGCTTTCTTGTCTGAATATACAACTGCTCATCCTTGTGCTCTTAAGTCCCCTGGAAGACTGTACAATTGGCAGTGCTTTCACTGCTTAAGGTTTGGAGAAGAAAGATGAATAGCAGTGAGTGTGTTCACGAAACACCCAGAAACAGCACCTTTCCTTTTTTTACAATGAAAATACACCAGTTGCAGAGTTTCCATTTTCATACTGACAAAAGCATTAAATTTTGAGCTTTAAATTCCTACTTTGTGGCCTCTCTCTGGGCTTAGTGCAACAAAACCTTAGATTTATTTTGCCCAGTCTTTTCTATTTTAATTTTCAGTAATCCTTGCTCCAGCTTTTGGGCCATTCAAGACAGAGTCTTTCTGAACAAAGGCCACATTTTTTTCCTTTCTGAGAGTTAGAAATTAATTCAAAGACATTTAACAGATTAGTGAATATGGACTATGTACAATTTAATGAGTAATAGCTTGTTAGAAGAAACCCTTTTGTTTCTGAAAAACATAAAACAATAAGTAGCCCTTAATTTCCACTGGTGAGGAGTACAGAAAGAGCTTCAGTACAAAAAATATTGGGGTTTGGAATCCATACATATTCAGGAAGTAGCTACAATAAATAAATATTATAGAATTACCTAAAATAACAACTACATTTATGTCTTTTCCACAGAAGTCAGTAGACAGGCACAAATTGTTATGCCTTCAGAATTTGTTCCCAAGAGGTCATATTCAATCATCATGATTGACAGATATTTCTTTTTTCTAGATTTTGGGATCAAAAACCTCCCTGTGCATTGTCCACATATTAAGCTAATGTCCTTTCTCAAGAATCTCCTCCTCTGCCCGGCTTTCACTCTGAAGTCCACCATTATAATTGTCTAGCTCCTGAGATTTAAATTTGTAAGAAAATACCACTATACGCAGAGAAACCCCAGAATCTCCAGAAGGACATTCTCCTCAGCCAGTGTTGGAAACAGGAGCCGATTGCAATGGAAAGAACACAAAATTGAAGCAGTTTTCTGAAAGGTTAAATTATAATCCAGTGCCTTCAGAAAAAAAAAAAAAAAAGCACCATCTCCAGGCAAAAATGTCAGCAATAAATATAGAGATTTTAATTTCACTGATAGGCACATATAAATAGAATATAAAGGAACTGCATAAAAAAGGGTTTGATTAAAAAAAAAAAAAAAAGGAAATCTGAAAATGCCTTTTCTCCCTCCTTTTCAGAACAATTTCAGCCTGCTTTCTAAATAAAATGTCAAGTCACCACATTGTAAAACAGAGCAGTATTAATTAGGAAGACTGGAAAAGCTCACACATAAAATAATGAACAACCCATCCTAAGAGAAGACAGAAACAGCAATTACCTGAATCTGAAGTCTCCTTAGACTGAAGAAGCCGCAGCCAAAGGCATACAGCATTTGACTTCCCCCTGCCACTCTGAGAAGTTGTAAAGAGATTATGGTACTATTGTAAGTGATATCAGAAAAAGGTAAAAAAATTAAAAAATTAAATAGACAAAGAAGTGACACCATCATACGTAATTTCCAACACTTTCAAACTATGAAAATTCAGCCTTCATCATTAGTTCAGGAAAAATGAAGTATCTTCTACTATTAGTTTTCACATAGTCCATATATATACAGTTTACTACGATGCTTTAAAACAGTGCTAATACATATTAAAGAGATAGTAATCTACTGTGTCCACTTGCAATTACAATTGAGCAGTAACTCAGTCTAAGGATATTCAAGAAAGAAATAGTTTTAGAACAAGATTTTTTATTTATTGAAATAAAAGCACTATACCTTCTTTCTGAGACTGCATTTAAAGATACTGAATTCTGTCATACAAGGGACTTCCCACACAGGACCAACACTTTCCCAAGCTAACTTATTTTCTGCATAGCCTGCTATCACTTTCAAAATCCTGTGCAAAGCTGTACAGTGCCTGCAAGGATATTGTTTTCCAGTGTTAAGAATATACAGTTTCCATGATGGATCCAGCAAGAGCAAGATTTGTGGCCTTTTTTTAATCCTAACGTTTACAATTATAGTAGATGTTCACTGATGGGATTACAAGAAAACAAGTAATCATCATTAAATCCTTTTGAGTTTTGAAGAGGGACTATAGTTAGTGTTATAGTTCCTAAACTAGGTAACGTTTCATGCAATTTAATAGTATTAAAGGGTAGTTTAATCCCATATTGCCAGGTAGGCAGTCTACTTAAGGAAGTTATTGCTTAAAAGCTGTATTTTTATACAGATTTCAAATCAACAATACACTAGTGCCTTCACACTTCTCTCTCCTGAAAGACATAAAAAGGCAGCAAAAAGACCCAGTGTTCTGGACTGCTCTGCAGTAGCAATATCATCAAGGAATGACAAAGATTAAAACTCACCTGGATCATGATGAGAAACATACATGTTATTAATGGATGTTGTTATCAACAAAGGCACAACTATCAGGCATTAAACAACAGTGAACACCACTTATGAGAAGAACATCAGAAAGTCATCCCCAAATGGTAAAAATGTAAAGTAAAAGGAGGACTTTGCAACTCAGTCATTTCATGATTTATTTTTTTTTTTGTATCAGCTGATCTGCCAACCAACATCAGCACACTGCATGTCAAGGCATGGTGGAACAGATAGAGAAAAGCTATCCAAGCATCCACAAATTAAGAACACAGCAGTAAGATTGGAACTATCAAAACCTTGTCCAACTAGTGGAAAACACACTATTTACACACCAAGGTTGTCCAATCTTTCTCCAAAATCCCTGAAAACCCCACCAACCAAAGCCCTTCTTTAGGAAAAACAGCTCATACTTCAGGGAAAAGAAAACCAAGAACCAGACAGAATGGTCTGACAACTGGTGTACAACAAATATTTTTGTGGGGATTTTTTTGTTCATTTGAAAAGTATTTTTTTTTCAATACACTAGTAAGTGAGGCAAATTTTTCAGAAATCCTTACAAATATATATGAGCACTATTATTTATAGCCAGATTATCAAAACATCTTCTGTGTTCAAGTAGACTTTGCGTGTTGCACAATAGCCATATGAACTAGCCATAGTTCAGACAGCTCCCAGACAAGCAGTGGCCTGGCCCACTCTGCTCCATGTCAATCAGCATCTTTTACACATCTATCAGAAACTGTTCTAACATCTCACGCTGTCTGAAGGTCAACCTAATTCTTACTACAGTCAGTACAGCCAGTCAGCGCAGCAATGCCAGCCATGAAAAATTCCCATCTGGTATACCTGCCATCTTGTTACCCAGCCTCCTGAGAAACCTTAAGGCAGAAATAATTACAATTTGCAGGTAGAACTTATTAGTAATTTCATCCTTTTGAGGTATATGCTAATATAAATAAAGCTACACTAAGCTATACACTTTAATTAGTGTTCCATACAAGATCTACAAAACTTGGGAAAACAATTAATTTCTAACATGCACTACCTCTCATGCCTGAGCATAGGACAGCATGCTAGAATGCTTATTTCTTTAACTAAATTCAAAGCAATTTTGAGGCCCAGTGGCATGCTCTTGCAATTTGTACTGTTGCAAAAAAGCATGTCACAAAGAGCTGGGTTTGCTGTTATGATGCTACAAAGCACATGATGAAGCTGTAGGGAGAAACAACAAAGGAGAATGCCTATCAGATGGCAACTGTAGACTCGGGACACAGACAGCTATCCCCTCTAGCATATTTTACATGCTGATACCTACAGCCACTCATAACATTGCCAATATGACCTGTCCACCTACTCTTACCTATAAAATGAGTTGAAGTCACATTTTTATTATCGTACATATTTGTATTAAATCTCAAGTTAGTTATTTTTTGTGATGTGGCACTGCTTTATTTTACCAGACAGTTTGACACAATGAATGCAATGTACCTGTTATGAAAGTCTTTTTCGAGCAGAAAAAGAAATAATTAAAGAGGAAAATCCTAAATTAAGGATTAATATAATACTTAACCCTGAAGGAAAGAAGTGACAAGAAGTTACAACTCAGCTTGAGAAAAGTTAACAATCAACATCAAATCATAGAATCATAGAATAGTTAGGGTTGGAAAGGACCTTCAGATCATCTAGTTCCAACCCCCCTGCCATGGGCAG
>JAOEHY010045400.1:0-28259 GCA_025447955.1 Psilopsiagon aurifrons
AGGAAGGAAGGAAGGAAGGAAGGAAGGGAGGAAGGAAGGAAGGAAGGAAGGAAGGAAGGAAGGAAGGAAGGAAGGAAGGAAAGGGGCCTCCCTGGGTTCTGATGAGATCTCCTTGTGGCTCCAAATGGGTAGAAACATTCTCAAAGCAAAACTTATGTAGTGCTGAGGGTCAGGATTTAATAAATTAGAAACAGAAATTGTTTAACAGTGATGATTTTTTTTTGTGGAAGTGAGTACTTTCACCTACATTTGGAAATATTCAACAGCTAACTGAACAAATCCCATTAAAAGAAATAAAGGGAAAAGTGGCATTATTTCTTTACTTGTCAGTGTCTGCTTTATTCAGTCAACCACGACACTTCTATGTTAAATTATTCCCTTTTCTTTCCAGACAGTAAGTCACCATTAATAATGATTTAGACATCACTCCGTAAAGGTTAAAACCCAGCCTGGTTGGGAATGCAAACCAAATTTCTCCTAGAAAATGCGACTTATCCCACCAGAATGTCATGAAATTAACCCAAAGGTGAGAGGGATTCAGTGCTAGCAGTGCTGGAATAGCAATTAGGGAAGGAAAGCCTCTCCAAAGCTGATCAAATGACGATTTGTTTTGACTGTGAGATTTTAAGGGATGTTTTCAGAGAGTTGTGGTTTAGTAGATTGTGTCTCCATCAACCTACCAAAGAAAATTGGTACCGTGCTAGCAACAGGCAAAGTAGGAGTATTGAATGGAGAAATGAAATTAGAGGAAAATAAATTCCAAGAGTTTTATTATGGCTAGATTAAGTTGAACTGCTTAGGTGAGCAATTTGCTGTGTTACAACTGAGAGTGGGATCCTCTCCAATGCAAGGGGATTATGTCCATCCTGAGGCCTCCATGCATGTAGCAAACCACCATAAATCATATGTCATTATAAGGACCAAAAGGAATAAATTAAAGGAATAAAAACTTATCACAGTTTTCCAGCCAACTATTTGCTAATTCTCTCATTGTGAATAGGCCAGATGCCCCTCTGAAGACAGTCCCCAAACAACAATGTGCTACAGGTGAGAAATGATCCACAGGCTGAGTGGTTTCAGTGTCAGCCAGCACAGACAGGCTGCATCTGCCAGCAATGCTTTTAAGAATGGTTTCAGAAGTCATTAGGAAGAGAGGTCATTTTCTGTCTTACTTTCTCTCTCAAGCACATTAATTACCATAACTGCAGATTTTATGTCAATACAAGATCGTCCTCATTGAACAGAGCCACAGAAACCAACAGGAGCACTCAGAAAGTAAGATGCAAACAACAGGTGGGACGAAATTGATGAGTGGTTTATCATGGAAAAGTTAGGGTTGGAAAGGACCTTAAGATCATCCAGTTCCAACCCTCTGCCATGGAGGGGGACACCTCACACTAGACCAGGTTGCCCAAGACTCCAATCCAACCTGGCCTTGAACACTGCCAGGGATGGAGCATTCACAGCTTCTTTGGGCAACCTGTGCCACTGCCTTACCACCCTCACAGTAAAGAACTTCTTCCTTATATCTAACCTGAACTTTCTCTGTTTAAGTTTAAACCCATCACTCCTTGTCCTATGATCTAATACTAGTCCATGTACGACATCCTTGTAGGCCCCCTTCAGATACTGGAAGGCTGCTCTGAGTTCTCCACGCAGCCTTCTCTTCTTCAGACTGAACAGCCACAACTTTATCCAAAAGTAACTCATCCTGGAAACCCGTCAGGTGAAATGTGGTGGTGTAAAAAGGAGTTTCAGGCTCCAGCTCACTTTTCAAAGCCCTCAGGGAACAACAGACTGGAGGACATCTTTTAGGACACTGAGCCCAGTTAGCTGATATCACAGACAAGTGTGTCGTATAAACCACTTCATCCTTTTCTCAAGTTCTGTCTTCAACTGAAGATTAATTTTTCAGATAATTATTCCCACTAGCAGGCTGTGTAACATTTTTATCCCATCTGACATTTGGGAACTTTCTTCTGTTCCTCAGCTTAAAGCTATTCTCTGGTGAGTTTCTGTCGCTTTTGGAAAATTTCAGTGTTAGCCATTAGTTTCAATGAGCTGTATTTTGCTTCTCTTTATAACCTGATGTTTATTCACATCCAATGCAAAAATATCTCTGCCACTCGACAGCTGTTGTCATTACATCTCTCTCTGGCCAAAATCAGAATGGTAAAGATAAGCATATGCTTAAAGCAAAGCTTATGCTTACGTGTTTAGAAAAATAAAGGCCTTACCTTTGCAATGGCAAATGAAAAAGTTAACAGAATCACTACTGACTTCTATGCCTACCACATTCAGTTAGATTAACGTCATTTCTGTGTTTGATTTCAGTGGCACAAATTGAAATGGATTTGGAGCAATCCGGCCCTTATGAAAACAAACAAAACTCACATACCAATTAGATCAAATTCTATGAGTTTCCTGCAGCAATTATTGCAGGTGCTTTGTTTCCATATACGAACCCAACTACTAATCAGCCACTCATTAATCTTAACTATCTCTGCATGTCATCTCCATGCATCTTAAACAGATGTATGAACAAGGTAAATTGAAATGTAATGGATTTAGGTTATCTGCTCCTTGTAAAATTAAATAAACTTAAACCTAGTGTGCCAGTTTCCACACATCAATATAAATGAGGAGAGAGGGCAAGAAGCTCACATGAAACTCTTGGAGCTAAACCCACTCAGTAACTGTCCAGATTTTGATTATGCCTAAGTTTATAAATTGCCTGTTCTTGTGAATCACCTCCAATATCTCCGTAACTGTTGGTGTAGCCATGAGAGATAAACTCTTCTTCTGAACAGAAAAATATGATGCAAATGTATGAGGCCTTTAAATACCTCTTACAGGTCAGCAACTGTTGCTCTATTTATTTCTTGACTTTTATGTCAGCCAAGTGCATCCATAGACCTGAAGCAGATTTGCCTCCTCAGGTCTATTTGCAATCGCTGAGATCAGACCTGCAACCACAAAGCAAAGTTCAAAATCATCCATGCCCCTGCTCCCTCTTGTGGTACCAGCATTGCAGCTCATAATGGAAAAAGCAGAGCACAACAGTGGAGTTACAGCAGCAGTTTTACACGGTTTCTTTAGCTGCAAAGGCCAAAATGTACAGTGACTTGATCCTTTGCCTCTCTGATGTCTTAAGCTGGAAATTATGTTGGGTGTTTTTCCTCTTTGCTCTCTCTTCTACACACATTCATGTCCCAGGGTTACAGGCTGATCAGCAATGTCTTTTGTAAAATCAGCTGTGAGTCACAGGGGCATGACAGCACTGGCAATTGAAGAAATGTATTCACAACCAGCAAATACAGCTGTAAAGTACAGCCAGTGGGAGAAAATCAAGTAGGAGAAATTACATTGGTTTAAAATGACAGGAGAAAGGAAAAAAGTACATTTAAAATTAGAAATATGAATTAGAAAAATCCATCTGGACTTAAATCTTTGGAAGTTTAAGTCCTGGTGTTCCTTTTTACAACAAAACTTTACTGTTGTACAGAAGGCTGCTCTGATGGAGGGTTTTTTCCTAGTATTTTGTGATGTGGGATAAAAGTACAGGGGAAAGTTTTCTCCTGCCACTGCCAGTTACTCTCCTTACACATTCACTCTTCATAGCCACTGCAGTACATATTGGATCTGCACTTTATTCAGATTAAAGCATCAAAGTAACACGGGTATTAACTGGCTATAGAGAAAAGCCACAAAACTAGCAGGGATTGAACTGATCGTCTCATCCAGCCTCCTAATTGTTGCTGTCAATCTTCCATGTGGTGTATATTATAAACAAACCACTTGGAAACTCACTTTGAAAGCAAAACCAGACATTAAGATTCAGATGCCATACACTTGAGTGAGGATATCAAAAGGATTGAAACTATATCCAGTTTAGATGGTAAGTTTTGATGCAGTACTTTGGGAAATAAATGTAAACATATTAATGTTTTAAAACTTAAATAAAGTCCATTGTATTGCTTGAAAATATAAAACTACCAAACTGCCTGTGGCAACATTGAATCTTATATCACGATTTGCCTAACATACAAAAGGAACTGTTGAAAGTAGCTAACGTGATGATTAAAAAAGCTTTAAAAATGAAATTGCAGGATAGTGGCTTTTGGTGAGTAAATCAGTTTGTGGTTTTCAAAAGAAGGATGCAAAAACCCAATAAGAACCTACGAAAAGTTGTGAAAAATGTTTATCTTTCTAGAGGAAAGGGAGAAAAAAGTCACCGTTTAATAATCTGATTAGCAAGAACACTCTAACATGGAGCTGTTCTGACCTATCCACCACAGCAGAGCTGTATCACCTGGATTAACAAGAGTAAAGAAGTGGTTCTCTGATTGAATTAAAGAGAATTGCATCAGTTTTAAGTGGCAAACCATTTACAGCAAAAGATATTAGAACTTTCCAATGCATTCCATTTTCTCTGACACATAGGATCAACTTTTTCCTTGAAATATGGCACATGAAAATATTTTTAGCCAAAGTATTTACACGTTTTGGGTAGTGTTTTTTCCCTGTCGTTTGAGGACACGTATCATTGCAGGCTGTGATTATCCCAGGCCATATTCTGAAGGGAATCATCTACAGGACAGAAGGGTTTTGCATGCTTGAGTCCATAAATCCAAGGCAGAAAACCTGGCCTCTTCAATGTCAAGGAAAAGAGACTATAAGAGAAATCTCTTAATTTTTGTAGCCTCAGATTAATGCTACTGTCCTGGAGCCCACAAGACTCATTCTGTTCACTAGGAGAGCAATAGTACATCAGCTTTAGGTTTTTCTAGACTTTCTTTTCACTCCATATTATGCTGGATTTCTATGCAGCCAGCAAATCTGTGAGGTGTCAATCTCATGAGCGCATGAAACTCCACTGACCCGGATACATCTTGATGCTTAGTTCCTTAATATCACAGGCATGGGCAGATGACATATTGCTGGGCACAGACAGCTCCACATATGGAACTTAATGTGCCTTGGAAACTTTGAAGTCTCCAAGCTGTCCATGAAGGCCTGTTGAAGGAGAATGGTGAGGAGCCAGCTGATCACATGCATAGGCGTGTTCCAGGCACAGTGTAACAGAGGTAAAACTGAGCCCTTCGGATTATGGGGATGAATGTCTTTTGATTATCTGGTTGCTCCTCATCTGTGACTACAGTGGGAGTTACCTGGCTACTTCTTCAAAGGAAAAAATTGCACTTAAATGTTCAATTTTTCCCACTGGAATAAGCAATTGTTTTGTGGATATCTTTTTAATGTACTAAATGCGACCTGAAAATATCCAATTCCTCATTTTATTCCCTTCCTTTTTCTTCTTCTGTATTCTATAAATACTGGAGAAAAATGTCTAAACCTTTCCAATGCATACATTGTCATTTGGGGGAAAAGAGATTTATCATTATTATAATATTTATATTTATTTGGTTTCTTGTCATTGTATTAATAATAATAATATATTCTACTAGAACATTTTCAATCAAATTTAAAAAACCTTTGACTTCTCAGGTTTAACACTTTCACTTCAACATTACTGTTTTCATGTGTTTATTATGATTCTGTGTCATTTCATTTCACCTAAAGGAGATTCTCTGTCATGTTCCATGGTTATGCTGTTATCAAGAGAAAAAAAAAAAGCAAAGATCTGGCAGCCAAACTGTTCAATAAACTGAATTTCCATTAAAGTTTTTACCTTTTTAAGTGAAGAAAGGTTAAGGACATGAGCATCATAACTCCCATTTGGTTTTGAACTTCCACATTTTGCTGCACTCATTTTCATACATTTGATCCATACATTACAGCTAAGCCTTCATTTCTGATGTGGTAAACCTAGTCATTATTAGGTGGAAGACATGTATATAAAATATGAAAAAAAAAAGATATAAAAAGGTAGGTCAATCTCTGTAACAAAGAATTTTAACAGAGAAGGGGGTATAAACTCTTTTAATCACATTTTTATACTTCTTTTAGGTCCAGAACCCTGTTTTCAATTATTTGGGCATTTTTGAATAACCTTTTCCCTACATCATAGTCCATGAGGAGTAAAGAGGAACATTCAAGGTTGATCCCAAACCAAATCAGAGCCACTTGTTAAGTCAAACAGAAATTAATTAAGAAGTAGATATGTTAGACAAGAGTCACACTAAAATATATATTAAACTGTACAGCTGGGTTCTAGACCAATTTAAAAGCACTCCAGTCCAGCCTCATGCATCTTTAAGTACCTGGAGAATAACAGAAAGCTTCACATTGAATTGATGATGTTACTGCAAGTGAAAATCACAAGCAGGAAGAAAAGTTTTCCGCTGAGTCTTATGTCAGCTTGAGTATTTAGGAAAAAAATCAATCAAACTGAATGAAATTGTCAAAAGTGTTCATAACCTTAACCCTAGGTGAAGGATAAATACAGATATGTACAAATTCTCCTCCCTAGCATATAATAAGCAATTAGAAACATTCCGGAGGTATTCAAGCAATGACATTTGCACAGACCATTAGGATCATGCACCTTTTCTGTTTGGCAGTGAGAAACTTTATCTCTAAAAGCTTCCTTTTTCAGAGCATTCAGAACTATAGGTCATGACTTCATAGACAGCAGATTGCTTACCCAGCCTGTAGTCTATAAACCAAAGTCTCAAAGTCTAGGTCAGTATTTGCTCTAACAGCAAATACATGGAATGCAAGCAGAAAAACTGCTGAAAACAGTCAAAGAAAGTGTGCTATGGATTAGTTTTTGCTTTATTTCTGGAGAAAAAACAGAAACAACTTTAAAAGCACTGGAAATGTCCTGAAAATTCCTAAAGCTTTACAGAATTAGAATTGACTTTTTAAGGTGTCATTCTCACTAAAAAAATGGGTTTCTGTGATTTTTTTTTTTTGCCTACATTTACTGCAAAATAAATCTGTGCAATTAGACAATGCTAAAAAAAAGGAAAAACTGTTTAAGAGAAAGTAGAAACACACAGTGTTAAAGGAACAGTTTAAACAATTCAAGCACTTCCTTTTTCCTCTGAATCTTTCAAGGTAAGGAAAATACGTCTCTGAATTTTCTCTCATCAGGGGATTGTCGAAATAGTGGAAGGGTAATGTGGGGTGTGTGGCTCTCCTCTGCTATCTCTGCTCTTATCAGCTATGTTTAGTTACTCACCATAACTAATCTTAACACTGACTCAGGAAAAAATGATCCTGGTTAAAATCACAAGTATTTGCAGTGCTGAAAAGGACTGAGACCTTTATAATGATATTTAACCAGGCTGGTTTTATGTTCACAAATGTAAATCTCTGTAAGCTGGCCTGGCAAACAGTAACAATAAAAACAAGTTTAAAATTATTCAGATTGGTTGTCTGATGTGCAGTCATACCACATCTGTGGTGTATGACAGCACTTTTAGAGCCTATGATGGGCTGGAAATTTGAGAAATTCTGGAAATGGAAAGAATGCAAAGGAATTTCATTTCAAAATGGTTTGTTCTTCCTCAGTTTGCTGGCCATGGCTGGACACCAGCCAACATAGAAGAAAGTATGCTCCAGCACCTTGGTTTCTTGGACTGGCTATTCAAATTGTCTTTAGATAAGTAAAGCCTTTACAAGATATTGTGATTTCCAACCATCTCCCTGCTAAGAAGTACACTCACTGCTATAACTTGGAAGAAATGCAAAGTCCACTATTTTTTATCCTGTTTTGGAAGTGCTGGAACCTCTCAATCAGTTTGTACCACTCCAGAAATAATGTCCCACTGTCTCCTGGGACCAAGCTAAACCACAGCGAACAGCAAGAATTCTTGTTTGAAATATTGATTTGAAATTGTCTTGAAAAATTGATTTCATAGGCTTTTCAAAAGGGAAGAAACCTTTCCAAAAAAGAAAGCTTTCCAAAAAGAGAAACCTTTAATATCTGGGTACTTCTTCCTTTTTAGCTGTCTTTTCTGTTACCTTCGTAAATAACATGAACAGTCAGAATCAGTTTCTACAAGCAGCTATGAGGGTACGATATTGATGAGTACCTTTGGGAGCTCTTTTATAAGCTTTTACCACTGGTAAGATATGTAATGCCCCTGATGTAGTAAAATTCATATCAATTAAGGTGAAAAGGTGACTGCTAGACCATCTAGATCCTCCTATAATCCACAAGAAAACATACTTTATCAAAAGTTTTATTTTAGAGCAAATGGTAAGAGAAAGACTATGTGTTAAATAATACTAAGGGGTCAAATCCAGGAAACTCAACTGGACTTCTGTTCAAACTGGATCAGTCGTAATGTAAACAACAAGTAGGAAATAGCAATGATCCGCTGATCTTCTTCTCTGCGTAAGCATTCTGTCAGCAGGCAACACAATTTATCATGCACTATCAACTGTGAGAAAGATTCACTGTCAGTATGATCCTGGTTCATACTATAATCAACCAAGCTCAAATCCTGTATGCATTTGTGTTGCTCTCAGCCTATATGTTATGTTCTAAGAACAGACGTTATTTCTTGTGTTAAAAGTATATTTTATTAGTAAAAAAGCGGTAAGTATATTGTATATAATACTGATATTTTTGTCCCTGCTTCCCAAAAAGAGAAGAAAAACTGCAACACACAAAAATGGCGTCACAACTTGAGATTTCCTTGAACTGCCAAAAATGTCCTTAGAGAATGTTGGCATAAAAATTTCAGTGTGTAGTGTGTACTCATTTACATAAATAAGTAATCTTGAGCAAATTGATGATATGCATTTAGGAACATTTATGTTCATATGCAGGAGATAGCAACAACACATTTTCCTTTTAAAAAATGATTGACTCTATCATCCCACTTTGAATAGGGTCAGCAAAAGGTTCATTCATTTATAAGGTGGTTTTTTTGCATACAAAACTCAAGATTTAGATTTGTTAGCTCTGTCCCTAAGGCCATCCAGAGAATTTCCAGTGGTAGTTATGAAGACTTTTCGACAAATAGCAGTATCACTAGCAACCAGCACACATGGAAGTTAAGAATCAGGCAGAGAAAATGAAAGAGTTGGGTAGATTCAGACTAGATAAAAGGAAGACATTTTTTGTGATGAGAGTGCTGAAACACTGGACCAAGTTGCCCAAATTGGTGGTCTATGCTCCATTATCTGATACATTCAAGGTCTGGCAGGTTGGGGCTTTCAGCAACCTGATCTAGTTGACGATCTCCTTGATCATTGCAAAGGCAGTGTACTGGAAGACCATTAAAGGTTTCTTTCAATCCAAATCGTTCTATCGCCACCATCCACACCATTATTAATTATGTTCTTAATATTTACCTATTTTATATATTGTCTTTTAATTATTTTGTTATATATTAGCCATTTTATTCTTGCTATGAATTATTATTATTATTGATGGATCATTACACAAGCACTCTAAGTCTGGATCTTTGTCTGCAAGCCCATGATACTTTATAACCATTCCAAGCATTTATGAGGACAAATAAAAAAGTGGGAGCACCTTCTTTCTTTCTCCCTTTTTTCTCCTCCTCCACCCACCAGCACTGCCCAGCATTTTATGCACATACCTGGTTACAGATCCAGTGCTGCCTCAGTGCAGCCCCTTTGCAAACCCCTTGTTGGCTGAACACAGTCCCTCTGGCAGACTAAGCTAGGTGCTGCTAACTGATATTTCAATGTTCCCAACAAAAGCACACTCCGTCGTAGTCTCTCAAAAACTTGAAGCTCAGCAGGGTATTTACTCAGGTTTTCAGCTAATTTTGCTGAACAGCCACGATAGTCTTTGTTTAAAGTGCAGGCACAGGGTAGGTAGGCACAAACAGCCAGGGTAGACTGTTTTTTTTTCCAGATGACACAGTGCAATAGCACATAGACGTATTCACAGTAGAATCATAGAACGGTTTTGGTTGAAAGGGACCTTAAAGCTCATCCAGTTGCAACCCCTTGCCATGGGCAGGGACACCTTCCACTGGAGCAGACTGCTTCAAGCCACATGCAACCTGTCCTTGAACACTGCCAGAGATGGAGCATTTACTACTTCTCTGGGCAGCCTTTTCCAGTGCTTCACCACCCTCACATTAAAGAACTTCTTTCTTATATCTAACCTAAATCTACCCTGTTTAATTTTGAACCCATTAGCCCTGATCTTATCACTGCATTTCCTGATGAAGAGCCCCTTTCCAGCATCCTGGTAGGTCCCCTTCAGATGTTGGAAGGCTGCTATGAAATCTCCACACAGCTTCTCTTTTCCAGGCTGAAGAAGGTAATTTAGGAGGCAGAGGAAACATTACCTGTGTTAGAGTGACCCTGGTTTATATATCTTGATCCTCTATTTCAACCTTGCCAGGGTTTATGCTGTATTGATCTGCCTTTTTAGTGAGAATGATTCATCTGTTCTTTTGTGTGAATTCCTGGTACCACTTCACCTTCGCATACAGATCAGCCATGCTTCTCTCTTCTGCTGTTTTCCCTTTTGGTTTTGAACACATTCTTAGAACTGCAACCACCCAGAATATGTAGTTATCACAAATTACTGTCACATGGCCTTAGAATATTCCTGCTTTAAACTTCTGTTTAAACAGCAGTTTCTATACTAACTTTCTTAGGTAAAGTTATATCATTTTATTTCATGGAAAAATTCATATTTATTTTTAGAACTTTTTTGATCAAGAAATATTTAAAACCAAAGACAAATAATATCGTTTCGCAACCCAGTGAATCACGGCATTAGGCTACGTGGTACTGCTTTAAGCAAGCTCACTGAAGAGAATTAATAGTGCTTGACTGTTAGCCCATTTCAAACGAATAAGAATACCTTTTATCCAATTAATAGTGAATAGTTCCCTAGATGATAACATTTTTCATCATCTTCTGTTGAATCCAGGGCTATTTCCCTGAAACTTAAAGGCCTCTCGAACTTTAATTACATTTTTCTGAAAACTCACTTTTAGAAACACCATTTTCAAGCATTATTAATACACTTACTCTTTATCCTGTAAAACATGAGTTATCACCTTTCTCTTATAGTTTAATATTAAGAGAGGTTATTGTAGAAGGTAAGGTTTATATATATTATATCGCTGTTTCAAGTTGGAATTTCTTTGGTTTGCTTTGGGGATACACAAGAAAAAATATGTTGAAAAACTGCAAGAAAACCCTTCTTTTGTTGCTTTCCTAAATAACAATAGCCAATAATTTCATCTCTTTATTTGACTTTATGAGCTGCCTGTATTTTTAATTACTTTTAATTAATAATCCCATTTATTTCTCTGCATTTTCAATTTTGAAAAATACTATGAAACACATTCTTTGGACAGTATAACTTTCAAGATGTAACTTTATACTCCATATCAGGATTCTGACAGCACTTTCTGAATAAAAGAAAGTTCCTGCTTCCAGTTCTTGATAGTCTTAACAAAGGATAGAAAATTCATACATTGACAAGACGGTCAATATCAACTTGCTACTATTAAGTCTATTTGATGTAATGCATCAATGTCATTTCATGAAAGGGCAGAGCTCATCAGTCCATCAGCTCCTTTTATGCACTTGCATGCTATATTGTACATAGCAGAAGTGACCTTCTACATATGTCAGAAACACTTCTAATATCAGCGCCAGCTATCTAGGGGCAGAATAATGATCAGCCCAGAGAATGGGGAAAGATGACAAGGCACAGAGTCCAACAGTCTTTCTATTTAAGACAGTGGTGAAATGCAGTAAACTAAGAATGAAAACAGGGGATTGCTAGGGCAAGACAAAACCTTGAAAGTTGTTTTTATCTTTTCAGAGATTGGAGTTAACAACTTTGAGGACAGCATTTCAGTAAGCCAACGTATGCAAAGCATCACTATGAGAATGAGGATTTCAACCTTGTGAGCTTTTTAAGGCCACTGAGAAAGGTATCACTGAAATCAATAGAATCATAAATTTTAGAGCTTATCTTTTAAATTATCCAACTCCCTCCCCTCTCCCATCCTCCTACCAAAAACCTTTTCTAGATGTCTTTGTGGAGGTGATACACCTTCATCAACTTCCTTTACTTCTTGAGGTCCCCTGCCAGGTGGAGAATCATTATTCTTGTACTTAGTAATAAGTTCCATCCCAAGTGGTGTCTATGGACAAACTGCTATGTCAGTTTTTGCCTTGGGCACTTTAGGTTTTTTCATTTCTGGCTTGTACAGTGGAATGTTCTTTGATTCTATGTTACACAAGTTCTGCAGACAGACATTTGATGCATGTTTTGCTGCACTTTTGCACTAGCATAAAAGTGCGTAATGAAAGTCCTGTAAGCACAGTAATCTGCAACTCCAACTATCATCACAAGCCCGTTTATCAGAGCTTCTGTTGCTTTCAGGCTTTTTTCTTATACTAAAAGTTGATAGCTTCCATATTTCTGAATCACCTTTAAAACAGAATAAATTCATCTGAAAGGAGGGATTGGGGGGAAAAAGGCAGGAAGAAACTTAAAGGCGTAATAATCCAGCTTTGTTATTAGCCTCAAGCCTTTAATTCGCTGGATAATTCTTACTTTCAAACAAGAATAAAAGGTTTATTTCCTAAAGAAACAAGCAGCTTGATATTCAACCAATGTTTTCTAACCAAACTGGATCAAAGACAGGTTTTGCAAAACTGATAGATGTGGAACAAAGTTGTAAAAAATCAGTGCCTAGGCAGAAAGGAGGAAAATACATTGAAATAAAGACCACAGAATGTTTGCTCTTGGATTGGTGTGACCCACTGTTTGTTTAGTCTTCTGCATATCTTCTGCTTATGAAGACTTCTGTCTGTCTTCTACCAGGAAACAAAAAAGGGAGAATAGGTGAAATTTGAAATACAAGCAATTCTGTTCAAACACCCGTGAAGGTGATCAAACACTAGAACAGCTTTCCCAAGTGAGATTGTAGAGTTCCCAATCTCAGATATATTCAAAGCCCAACTGGGCACAGTCCTCTGTGATCTGTCCTAGCTGACCCTGCTTAAAGCAGCAGGTCAGCACTGGAAGATCTCCAGATGTCCTTTCTGAGCTGGAAGATTCTTTGATTCTGTGGGTTTTGTTCCTAGGTGAGATACCAAAGAATGAATTAGGAGATAATTAGATTTATTGCAAACAGTTGGTCTTCTGAATTGAGGCACAAATATGCAGGAAACAAGACTCATAGTCTATAGAACACTTCATAGGTGAACAAACAACCTGATTAGAAATGGAAATGAAGTTTGGATGGAAGTCACTAACTCACCTTTCCAGACACTTTTAGTTCAGCAGCAAAGATTCCAAAGAAGAGTAGAAAGAAGCTTTAGTCAAGGAACTACCCAGCTGTAAGCAATAATGATTCCTTACCACTTGACTACTCATTACTGCCTTCTGGGATGTTCGTACTGGGTGTGGTAAAGATCAGCCAAAGTGTTCTTAAACTTTGGGTATTAGCAGTCCCCCACAGCATTCTTAGAATCTGCTAGAATTTAAAGTATTTGTAAAACCATTGTTTATTGCTCTGGTCTTCTTGCTAACTAGAAGCTAGAAGAGCAGTTATGTGTCTTAGATGAGTAACATCCATCTTTTGATCCTGAACATTTCCGTAGTATAATGGGTGCAAACCGGCTCTTTCCTGAGTATTTGCCGTTCTAAAAAACAGCAGTAACAATGTATCTCTTTCAAAAATAATTAGCTATTTGGAAAATTGATGGTTTCTATATATAAGTTGTTGAATCAAATCCATTGTGATTTGCAGAGAGCAGAATATTACACGTTCTGGTAGCTAGATAATAGGATCTCTACACTGGGGATTTTTCTCTGTGTCCCCATGAACAGATGTTCTGATGACAGGAATCACAGGGAGTGGGGATAAAAATCATCTGTTTCATAGGAACACCAAGAAATGAATAGGCACAAAGACCTGAAAAACAATGTTCCTAGAGCAAGATAATGACTCACTGACAGAGCTGCATTTGGGGAAGAAAAACTGGTAAGTTGGAGTATTTCTCTCCTGGGATTAGAATGTACTTGGTTCTGTTCCCAGGGCTGACACTAGCTTTCTGGATGACTGTCAGTCACTTTGCAGCTATATGTCACAGTTTCCAACATTATAAATTATTCTAGCTCTTTGTAACACACTCATTAAGATCTGCTGATAAAGTCCTTTTATTCTTAGTAATAATTACAAAGCTCATACCACCTTGTGCATGCACAAAATTGCCATACTTCACTGAATGACAAGTTTTTATCTAGCACTGAGTGCAGTAACTTTCCCTGAATGTATTATCATGTCTTCCCATTGATCTACCTCTGTCATAATCTCGCTGTTTAATTCATGAGAGTGTAATTATGAAAACTGTTTATGAGGAAAAGGATTGTTGTATCTGATGATGGAGATCCTAAATTTTGTTTCTACTAGTAATTTCAGTATTTTGAAGGTTCACTAGAGAAGTTTGTAATAGAGAAATGCCAACATATTTGTTCTAGATAGATCTTTCATGCCCTTCAAAATCACAACTGTGCTCATCTGACAGTCTGGCTCTTGAAATAACTTATCTGTCCTGCTTTTGACAAAACTGAAGCCTGATGATCACATCCAGAGAATAAAGTAAACTAGGAATGTTACAGATACTGTTTCATACTTCAGTAGTATACTTTATTGACTTTTCTTCCTGTTTCAGTAATGATTTGGTTTGTTTAAAGGTTCTCTTGAGAAGTAGGTAGAGAGCAATCCTATATGAAAAGTAGGTCAAGTAGCCAACCGATACAAAGAAAACTGATTCCTTTAATATTAATAATTGTCTTGAATGCATCTTATATATCCTTTGCATGCATATTTAATAATAGCATTCAGTATGTATAGTCCTCAAGTGCAGCACAAAATGAACCCATCAAACTGAGCTTGAAACTATCTTCCTTGAGCACAGATGCCAGCAGCATGGACATTACTAGAGTTACTTTAAACCAGATAGCTCCTCATTTCTCCACACTATATTTTCATAACTGCAATGTAAAATGCCTTCAAGACTTTGTAGTCAATGTCAGTATCAGAATCTCTGCTTTAAGCAAGTGAAGCAGAAAATGGGAAAACAATATGAATAACAGAACCAGACACTAGATATAGAGCAGTAGATAGCAATGCACTAATGAGACATATATATTCTATGTAATTTAAGGTGTAGGTTTGGCTTTCTTTTATTTTTCACTCTTGAGGATGTAAAGGTCAGTGGATGATAAAGAAAATTTCAGTAGTAAGTAGGTTTTGAAGATGACTGCTGAGGATCTGCTAATTTAGACAAGAGTACAGTTGTACCTTGTTTTTCATCTCCGTTCTTGTTACTGGCTATAGTAGTGTAATCAGCTTTCAGTTTAGTAGAGGACTTCCATAGTTTAGGTCTTTAATCTTTAATATTTGAGCACTTCTAGTATCTAATCAAAGTTAGGAAAACCAGTATTCGTTTCCTGTGCTCACAGGTACCTTGTCTGATTAAGGACTACATGCTGTTCTTAATGCACAAAGAACATCCTAATAGAAGAAAGACATGAACACACTGGACTGCAGAAAAAGGATACAAAGATTATTAGGGATTGCAGCATCTGTCATTGAGAAGAGAGTGAGAGAGCTGGGACTGCTCAACCTGGAGAAAAGAAGGCTCAGAGAGATCTCTTCAATGCATATGACTGATTACCTGATGGGAGGAGGGAAGAAGACAGAGCAGATTCTGTGGCACTCAGTGATAGGACAAGAGATAATGGGAAGAAATCAAAATAGAGGAACTTCTGTTTAAACGTAAGAAAAATACTTTTGCCATGATGGTAACTGAGCACAGGAAAAGGTTATTGATAGAGACATTGTGGAGTTCCCAAGCTTGGAAGTATTCCAGATCCAACAGGTCTTGAGCTGCCTGCTCAAAGTGACCCTGCTTACAGCAAAGCATTTGGCTACACGATGTTAGAGGACCCTTCCAGCCTCAGCGATTGTAGGACAATGTTGGCAGGAAGGTACCAACTAGCTTGAAAAGTACAGGCTTACACATTCACAGCTATGCTCATGGAAATGCATCTGATGAAACCCAGCTCATGTCCATTGAATGATTTCACTCTAGCTTGCTGATGCCAGGGTGCTCCATTTCCAAATAGTTTCTACCTTTCATGAACAGAAGTAGATTTAAATGACATCAGTGGCAAGTAGATACCTTGCTGATAAAGCTCTGAATTGCACAGAGCTTCCCTCACTTCCCTCACCTAGTTTTTTGCACATTCAAAGACACCAAGCCAGCTTTTTCACTGCAAGTATCTCATGTTTTGTCCCGTATGCAGAGTGAGAGTTTGGGATAATTAAGTGTTTCTAGAATCATCAAAAAGTCAAAAGCTGGATTCACCAAATTGAACTACTTCATGTAAGCCGTGTTTCATATATTCCTTTCTGAATATCCTTCTTCTCCGCACCTCCAAGAAGCTGCCAATGTGCTCAGGACATCTTCTAGACTTGCCCTCAGCCAACACTGCTGAAACTGGAGACCATCAGTCATAGAATCATGAATGGTTTGGACTGGAAAGGATCTTAAGTTTTATCTAGTTCCAGCCCTCTGCCAACAATGTCTAGAAATAGCGGTAGTAAGAGATGTGAGTGAAAGAGTGAGATCTCATGAAACATGGCCCTTGACTTTGGCAGAATAGCATGAGTTCTGACTGCCTGGCTCCCACTGTAGTTTATTAAGTGACTGAAAAATGATAAATTGCTTTAGAGATGTATGGAGTGGATCAGCATGGATTCAGCCCTTTTCATTACACTCAGAGTAATTATAAAATGCCAGACCTACAGTTTCCTTAAATCCAATGCCTCCTTCGGTGTGTGTGAGTTCTGTTAAATCAATATGCAATGCGGGTAAAATTCATTACACCTTATGGAGCTGATAACTGAAAAAGTTAGAGAAAGAATACAGTTGGTGAGTGTTTCTACTATATGTATTTAATTTATTTTTACATTTGCATAGTTATGTAATTCTTAATCTTCCATAGTCTCATTTTAAATTTAAAGAGTAGTTGAAGCATATAATCCTTATGGCGCTTATTTTTTTTTTTTTTTTCCTAGATTCTCTTTTGAATGAATGGATTTTTTTCTGGAAAATGAGTGGTTTATACAGAAAGTTAAACTAGATGTTTACTGTACATAATGTGACTAAGGGAAACATGACTTTTTTTTTTAAATATAAATATAAAATCATCTTAGATGGGAAGGGAAGCCTCTGGATTCTTGTAATAATCTTCAACAACCGATGAATCCAGGTAACGTCCTGCAGATCTACCCTCAAAAGGTACTCTTTTCTATAATCTCCCATTTAATGTACTATAGTCAGAAACTATGGCACTCATTCCCTGGTTTAGGAGACCTGAACATGCACAATATCCACATGCAAGTCTTCCACAAAACTCTTTTCCCTCCTCTTGTCTAGGCACTTCTTGCCTCACTGCAGGGCTGACTTCCTTAGCTTAGGCTATCCTATCTGGGAAAGTTGCAGAGCTTTCACGGATTTGCAGCACATTTGCTCAAGATTTGACACTGCTATATTAGATCTGATGATAAACACCACACATAGACCTTATTTCCATACAGTCAAATAAACAAGACCATAAAGACCGTTTGCAATTTTCCCACCTGGCTAAGCTCCTCATGTTTAAATTATTGCTGTGCACTGTGTTTGCTTTACTTTAGGCAGTCAGTTAAGGATTACATGCATCAGTGCAAGTCATTTATATCTACCCAGGGTGGGTGTCAATACTACAAATCAGAGTTTTTCTGTCTGCAGAAAACTGACCCCTAAACACCTAATGATGAAATGTGTCTGAAGAAAGCATGTGCTGGACTGCTTACCAATGTAGTAAGATCCTCTTTTCTCCGTCTACTAGAGAGTTTTCACACAGGTAATCTAATTAAATCAACTTTTGTCCTTCTACAAAAGGGATTAATTTATGTGGCTGGTGCCTTTGGAAAACAAGTTTTTTGATTTCTCTCCATAGCCAGTGGAGACACAGGAACAGTGAGAGGGTGAATCATCTGCTTTGTTTTTAATGGAGTGGATCAACAGATGAATGTGTCCCTTTCTGAGATTAGGGGAACCTGGGGAGGGTTCCCTAAAAGAAGGTTTAATCATAGAATCATAGAATAGTTTGGGTAAGAAAGTATCTCAAGATCATCTAGTTCCAAGTTGGCCTTGAACACTGCCAGGGATGGAGCATTTACCTCTTCTCTGGTCAACCTGTTCTAGTGCCTCACCACTCTCACAGTAAAGAACTTCTTCCTTATATCCAACCTGAACTTCCCCTGTTTAAGCTTAAACCCATCACCCCTTGTCCTATCTAACTCTTTGATAGCCCAAGACAGCTCATTTAAATCAATCTCTTGTCTTTTTCTGTCTGCATTGAGGGAGCGTTCAGTATGCAAGCTTGCAGGTTTAGGAAATGAGCTGTACCTGGACCATGGAGAGTGGAGGTTAATCCTGATTGTGCCAAGCAGAATTTGTAAGGAAAGATAATAGATATCTCTTATTATATATACTTACGACTGGGAAAACCAGGCAAGGGCTCAGATAGACAAACCCTTCTACGGAAGTTTGTTTTGCATGTGTGCCAGTGCCTCCAATTGGTGATGATTCTGCAGCCTGATACTCACGGCTTTTTCTCTTTTCTCATACATATAAAATAAGGGGGTGTAAAAATGTAAATTGTCTCTCGCTTCGTATTAAAATGAGTTTCGCAAGTCCCTCCCGCATGCCCACTGCCTCCTGGTGGTCTTGGGCAGGGGTCTCGGGATGAAGTAAGTCTTCCTTTTTCCCTTGTGCATGTCTCTTGTTGGTTCCCCCCTTCTCTCCCCCCTCTTAACTGTCCTTTACTGGTCTTAGCTTGTAGTTCCTGGGAACTGCAACCTTCATAGATAAGGGAGGCTTCTGCTGTTTCTCATAGATGAAAGAATAAAAGGAACATCTGCAGTTTGCAACTTCACAAAACTTCCCGTCAAGGTCTTTGTATCCTGCAGCTTGTATCTTCACAAACTTCCACCAAGGTCTCTGTATTCAGGAGGCTTTAATGTTTATAACAATGTTTAAAGAGATTCTCACAGCTATGTCTCTAAAACAGCAATAAAACAATACATACATATATACAAGAGGTTTTGGTCATAAAAGCAATAAGTCATTTAATTCCATATTTGTCTTCTGATAGGGGTCATATTTACATGACTCACAGTGGTATCATTGACAGCTGTGTTACTCTAGCAAATAGTTCATGCCTTTACAAAGCTACAAAAATAGAGCTTCCTTCATCAGGACAAGATATAGGACAACTCATCTGCACCTCTTTTCTGCCTCACAGACTTTTCCTATAAGATGTCCTCCTGTTTTCTGTATTTATCATATTCTTGACCATGTTCAAAGAGTATTCCATGTGTTTTGCAATCAATCATACCAAGTAGCTAGGCAGACAAGCAGCAGGGTGCCTTTCTTTTATCAGCACTTCCATAAAGGACTTGAATTCTCTCCTTCTGTACCTAGTATTTATGCTGTAATTCACAAAAACTTGTGTGCACAAACATTGCAATATGGTTTTAGAAGCTGAGGATTAGTAAATTACTGTGATTTGGAGAATTATGAAAAAGGCATTTTCAAATGAGTTCTGAAAAATAATTTTATGGGTTTTCTAATATTATCTTATGACCACTACAACTGTTCATAGTTACTGATAAATGTTCAGGTATGCTGCTGTCTAAAGAGGTATCCTTGATTGTGCATTCTTGTAGTCTGGAAGACACGAGAAGAGATCAGGGCTTCATTCCACTGATTACAATTCTGACATGTAGTATAACACCACTTTTTCTTTAAAGATTAGTATATGGCTCTAACACAATAAGGCATCTGGTTAAGAGCTCCTGAATCAGTATTTAATCAGACAAGAAAGGTAATGAGAGAAAGAAAGGAAACCTCATTACCTCCATCTTAGATGGGGGTGCAGGAAAAAGAAATAAAGTGCCTACACTTTCCTTGCAGAGCCTCGAGCAGTACCTAAGTGTCCTGTGGATCAAACAGCTTCTTAATTAGGAAACAATCCCTTCTTCGACTGTGATCAAAGGGTATAAAAAAAAAAGCCATTTCTTTCATTAGGATTTTCTGGAACTAATATATCTGATAATGAAAAATACTTGAGGAAAATATTGGAATAAAATCCGTCTTCTGATTTTTTCAAATTCCTAAAATAATCAACATTAAATCTTCCTATTTTTTTCACAAAAAGCAAACACATCTTTAAATATTTTCTCTTTAGACCAAATGGCCCCTAATTGTTAAAAAAGACCTTCCCAAAAACTATCTTTCTTACAGTCATTTTAAACCAATAAAATAAAAAAGATGAGAGAATTTTATAACACTGAGTCTGATTTTTTTGTCTGCTTCATCTCCCTCACAGACCGTACAATCATAGGGTTTTTTTCACAATGCCTTATATTCTTCTGAAACAAACAATTCAGACATACACTTCATCTTCAGCTGGAGTAATCAAGAGATGGAAATTGAAGACTTTGGTAGCTAGCTCGCATGTTTAATCATCATCACTTTTACAACATTGTTCCTTATTGCTATTCTTATGCCATATGTAGGATTTCAATACACAAGCTTAGAGCTTATATCTGCCTGTTTCTGTTATGCCGCTTTTTGGTATATATGAAATGAAGCAATGGAAAAAGGTAGGGGAAAGACCTCTCAGTGTTAATTTCCTCTTTATTATGGTATTTAGTTATACGCTATGATCAACTCTTTTCTTGATCTCAAATTAGAAGTCTCAGAGTTCACTAGCTTTGTGTTTAGTGTTTTTTGCTTAGCGAAACAAATTGAAGTCTAAGACTTCTAATTTAAGAGCTACTTCTCAGTTTTAAATCACTTTTATTCCATTCTTTCCACACCTGAGTAGATTTTTTAAATCATCAAAACTATGACAGAAGTCCTTGTTTGCTTGTGTTAGTATTCGTGTATGCAGTGGAGAAATCAGATTATAGGTATTGACTACTTTGGTAATATGGGTCCCCAGATGTAACAGCAAAATAAGACATAAATACATCCTAAATAGAGCATAAAAGCTGCTGAAGTGGTACTGGAAACCATGTTAAGTGGTTTTCACAGACAAAGTATTTTGTGCCCCAGGGTCTGTGCCTGATTATAGTTTATTAATTTAAGAATTAATAATAGATGTCCACTTCATCTTGCTAAATGGCTTGCATATATTTCAATTATTAACTGTGAATGCATTCATATATGTACAATGCCAAGAGCACAAATATATATGTGTAGATAAAACTTTTCTGCTTTCTTTTTCCTTTTAAATTCACATATTCAGAAGTTTTCCTTGGTACAGAGACAGACTTATGCCTTTGCTAGACCGAAAATGTGTTTCTCTAAAAAGAGAAGAGCCTCTGAAGGCTGGCAGATTTTCAGAAATGTTTTGCACTGGGCTAATGCTGTTCCCAGTCCAATCAATTCAGCATCAGTAGTAGAGTCACTATGCAAATGTTGGGTACTTTGGGACATGGAATCACAGAACAACCATGGAAACAATGAGACTCTTCAACAAGCATCAAGAACTGCTGTGCTGCATCAGAGAAAGGACTGGTGTAACTCAGGGTGCTGTCTGTAGAAGTACCCAAAAGCAGATGCCCACAGAATAATTTTAGAGCAAGGTAAGCATCTGATGATGCTTTCCAACAATGTTCTTTCAGTTCTGAAATGATTTGCTTCTCAGAGCTTCCTGAATTGAATTGTTTAAAGTCTTTCACTGTACTGCTTGGAGGTACAGAAGCAATGGGGAACATGTCAGACATGGTAGCCCACTGGGAATACAGTTGTGTTCTAAAGCTGCATAGGACTTATGCCCTCAGGGTCTGACTGGCAACTACTGAATAATATCTGGATATTCCTGCATGCCAACAATAAGGAGAGGAAGTACACCTATCAAAATCGAGCAAGTTGACCTTTAATGAGCATGGCACACAATTACTCATGAAGCATCTTCCTTACTATTGATCACACAACGCTAAGCTGAGACAGCAGTCAGTATCCTGGAGAATGATGGGGCTGCTATTCAGGAAGACTTCGGAAAGGTGGAGAAATGAGCTGAGAGAGACTTCATGAAGTTCAAAAAGGAAAAGCCTGCGTCTGGAAAAGAATAACTCCTTGCAATGATCCAGACTAAGGAATAGAAAATACCTGGGTCTCCTCCTGGAAGACAAACTGTGTAAGAGTCAGCAGTGTGCCCCTGCATCCTGGGCTGTTAAGACCATGACACAGCATCACTCCAGGAGTTTGATCTTTCCCTTCTTTGTGGCATTTATGAGATAACATCTGGAGTTCTGGGTTAAAGAGTACAGTTTTGGGCTCACAATACAAAGAAAGGCATTTGGGACTGAGTGCAGCAATGACTTACAAAGATTTTGGCCAAGCCTGATTTAACTTGCAGATGTCTAAAGACCATGGATAAGAAATTGTTAGGCCTGTGCAGACTGACTGTGGAAGATAGGAGTGTATTATGATTTTAAATTAATGCCATATGATTAGCATTGCACATAGATAGGCAGATAAGTTTACACATAGATAGGCAGATTCTATACAAAAATGTAGAATAATTATTTCCACTCTTTCCAGCACATAGTGGAGAACACACAGATGATCATTACCCAGCAATGCATTCTAATATGTCCTTTTGAAAGCAAAATGCTTCCACATTCCAGCAGTATTTGAAATATCCCTTGCTTTTTCACAGTCTTCATGGCAGAACCCATCAATCACTGCTGATTGCTCCATTTTCATAGAAGACCAAATCCAAGGGGTGAGGGAATGATGGATTCCTGACTGTTCACAGGTTCTATAGTTGCTTCCATGGATCCCTTTTAATCTTTGTGATTAGGCTTTGGTAATGCTACAGACACTTGATATGCATTTACTTATCATACCCTTATCTCTGCATAGTCCTGGTTAAGTGGAAGGTTTTGCCAGAGTAAGAGGTGATTTAGCAATTTTGTGTGCTGTCTTCCTGCTTAAGGACTTACTACCCTTGGAAAGTCAAGACATTCATACATTTAATATGGTTATTTTTCTCTTTGACCATGTTTCTTTGAAGCATTTTGTGATATTCATATTTAATGATTTGCAGCTGTTTAGATGTATTGCATCTAAGGTTGCTAAAGGGGAAAAAACATTACATGATGCTTGACTCTGAAGTTTATCTTTAAGTGATTTAATTAACCTAGACATAGTCCTGCATGAAAATATCAAAAAGAAAAGGCAAGAGTTGAAGTCATCATCCCCCAATACAGCAAGAGGTCACAAATTATCCTTGTTGTCCTTTGAATATGAGACATGGCATTTTTCATGTATCATTAACTTTCCTATAGTCTTAAAAAGTGCTGTTAGAGAGCAGATTTGGGTTCTGTATGTCTAGGAGACTGACTGTGTAAAAATGATGATAGATGTTGTAGAACCAGTAGGAAATGTGAGCAATGTGCCAGAGCACGCAACATGCAAACCACAAAGGATGTATTTTTTTGGCTACTGCAACCTTTCAGTATGTATTGGAGAAGATTTCTTTTGTTACTGAGGTTGGTAGATATCTGTCCTGCTAAAATAAGATTGCTGCTAAAAAACCTACTAAATCTTCCCTTGAATTGGAAATATTTTAAATTTCCCATTTCTAATGAAGCATTTTTTACAAAAATGCTTTATTTTTCTAATACATAAAAAGGAAATCTTAACAAAAATGAGTACTCCTCGCAGGTAATCTTAAACAAAGATCACAGAAAGTGTGATTGAGAGTTGCCGTAGTGAGCGCACTGTCACAACAGCTTCCAACATATCTGGGCAAGGGTTGAGTGTTTGTAGTGACCAATTTGAAACCAAACAAGCTCACATTTCGCATTTGATAACTGCTGTGAACCCTGCCAGTTTCCATGGACTGGAGGTCAATGAATTCACAAACCAAAAGCAGATTTTAACTGATCACTGTAATAAAATGCACACTGGTAGGGTGTGAAAAAAAAACAAAAAACAAAACAAAAAAAAAAACACCAAACAACAATTCTCTGCAGAAACTGCTAATCTTTTTGAAAGAAATGGTGTATTTGGCGTATTTTTAGCTTTAGGCCTCATACATTGTTAATGAAGAACAGAAACAATTAAATGGGTAAAGGGGACTATTAAAACAGCACTTAAGTCTGACCACTTGATAAAGTATCCAACTAGCTAATCAATACAGCTTCTGGGAGTCTAACAGGCCTTATTGATATTACAGATGTCTGCATATTTGCTAGTTTTAAGTTCCTGTACTACATCAACAGAGTGCCAGGGTAGAAGTTTTTTAAAGGAACTGAGAGAAAGGAGGTTTCAGGGAACAAGTTTTCCTTGGGATAGATCATTTCAAACCCATCTGTATCATTCTGCTTCTGTTCCCAGTAAGGTTTTATCCTTCTTTTTTTGTCTCTTGGGATAAAAAACCAATGAAAATCTGGATAAAGACTAAATGGGTTATATACTTGGTAATTTACTCTTTTGTAAGCAAAATGATACTACTAAGTAAACCAAAGTGCTACAAACACAACTGCATATGCTGGTGCTATGCAATGAAAAACCCATGGTGGTGTTCAGTGTACTTCAAGAGCCACTCTGTCAATGACAAATTATCTTCCATTTTTACCTCTTATTTCCACACCACCAAAGAAGCTGAAATTGTCATTTAGTAAAAACACAAAGTAATTACTCAATTAAGCCATGTTCAATTGCACTATATTAGTTTTGGATCTTCATCACTTCTGCTATGTTAACAGACATCAGTTTAACTGTAAAAATGGTGGTTGGTATTGGTAAGCAGTGACTGAAGTTGATGAAAATGGAAGTGGTTCAAGACTCAAGTGGACATTACATGAGATTTCCTATTTGTTAGTACATGAGATGTTAGAGTGGGACAAGCATAACAATCAGATTTTTATACTTTAGTCTCATTTTACCCTAGGTCTCTGATGAAACAAAGCAACAGCTCACTTAATGTACTAGTAGTAGCTATTTGCCTTTTCTGGAAAAGGATAGGAATGATTATGAAGCTTGTTAGGCAAGATCTTACTACCCTTTATATGGCAGCACCCAGCTTCAATATCAACTTTACATGGTATTTAATAGTTCTGGGGTGAGACTGCAAGAATTAACTTCTACGCATCTTCATTTTTCCTGAAGACTTTTCCTAGAAGTCTTAAAGTGGCTTCAAGATCAGAGGTTTCCATTTTGAGAATTTTCTACTGTTTGGTCTCCAAATGTACATGGAAATGTGAATGCTCAGCTTGAAAGCTGAATTTAGAGAAGGGAATCAAATGGGGTTGGTCCAAAAATGACATAACTCAATTACATTCTTCCTCAGTTGTCATTAAAAGTGGTATTGATGATGGCAAAATAATTTTCACTGAACAACATTTCTGAACTCTGCTTTTATTGTATATTGATCGCAATTGTTTTTTTCTTTTCTCACACCGTTGTCTGTGTAGATGTTTCTATCTGCTAAGGTCTGTTCCCCCTGTTGTTACATGGGCATTAAAAAATCTCTATCATAGAACATAACAGCATAAGCATCTGTCAAAGTGGTCCTATTCTTCCTTCTCCATGGTCTCAGATTGCCCAAGTATGTTAAATCAGGACCAGTTGTTCCTAGGCTGTTCCTAGCTTTACATTTTCTTCTATCCCAGAGCAGAAAAAAAAGGCAATGTACTCAAAAGCATTTTTTCCCCCAGTTTTATAAAAAATATGACTCTTGTTAAAAATCTGTAGTCTTTAATTGAATGCAGAACTTGTTAGAATAAATTGTACAGAAGAAATATTGAAGACATAGTCAAATAAAAACTTCAAGAATACAACATCAAAAGTTGTGTATACATTAAACTACTGTATCTCTTGCTAAGAACAGCTAGGGTAGATTTTCTAACTTTCACTTGTATAAAGCTTTCCAAGAGAAATTTGCTGTGTCTGTTTAACACTGTGAAGCAAAAGAAAGTAGATTAATTTTACCTTTTCCTTTTACATTTCAGTGGACACTTCTAATATACACATTTAATGACTTTTGTGCACACCTTGCATGCTAGAAATAAAGATGGAGAGGCATTGCAAAAACCCAAGTCTTGGTGATACTTAATGTTGAGGTAGAAGGGAGAAAATAGATTGATACAATCCCCAAGAGAGATTATTTTCATGGTTATCACTAAAATTAAATTCCTAAATCCATTCTGCAGGAGTAGTTCTTAAATTGTTCATAAAAAAGCAGAAGTCTGAGATTAAAATAATTTCATGGGATTTAAAGTACTCTGTGTTGCTATAAATTTGAAGCCCTGTTGTGTAACCCTGGCCAAATGACTGTCAGTGGTGTTCAGTGAGATGGCTGAGCTGATCTAACAGATGCCTGCTGTGGTCCCATTTCCTTGCCCTTTTCCTATTCCCTCCTTTTGATTACATTCTCCTGCAACTTCCTTTGTAGCAGCTTTGGTACTCATCTGAACTTCAGTGAGCCCTTTGAGTTCTCTAGCTGGGCGGAAAACTAGGCCACCAAGAAAAAAAGAAGAAAAAGAATGGGGGAAAAATAAAAAGAAAAGAAAAAAAACCCAAACCAGAAATAGTTTTCTACTGGTTTACTAAGTTCATGTTTGTAGTTTTCAGGAGTTCAAGTTAGCTCTGCCTATCCATTCCGACTTCTGCATATACTCATGTCTAGTTTGGGAGTTAAAACCCAGGGAGGGAATTGAAATTGGTGGAATGTGGCATCTAGACACATGTCTAAATGTTAAGCCATGCTATTTTAACATGTATTCTTCTTGCTTTCTGTCACTGACTGCCTATGGGAAAGGAGAAAAAGAAGTAAAAGGAATCATTATTTTACTCCAGGTGGTAGTACATAGGAAGCAGAGAGTTCAACAATAAATGTATGGGAAACAAAATCACAGGTATAACTTCATCATGCTCCCAAGTGGCACACAGCCATAAGCCATGACAGTTAGGGATGGTGAGATAGAAATTTTCTGTGTCACAGGGAAAATAATTGTTAGAAATGTCACTTGTACAATCAAAACCCTCACGAATGTCCTTGTCATCCTGCTTGTAGCCTCCAGCACACAGTCAGGCTACGGTGTAGAGTCAGGAAGAAACTGCAATAGCATGTTAGTATGGGTAAAATAATGTGGATCTCTGAAGTACATGTGAATGGAAATACAAGCAAAGTGAAAAGGAAAAGAGGAAATGAAGAAAAGGAGGTAAAATGGGTGGAAAATGTGGAAAATGTGCTTAATTTAAAGACAAATACAGGAAGATAAATAGAAATATCTTCTAAACACTCATTTTGGTTGGAAATGCCAGAAAAGATACCACATGTGTGAGCTTATGGCTTTTAAGCTTGGAAAGATGTCTAGGATCATGTGGGAAGCAACCTGAGTAAATGTAATTTCCAGCCAGATAAGGTGAAAAAGTTAAGATCCAGTATGTTCAGTCTTAAAAGGAGCTGTCATTTAGACACACTTTCTCATGCAGCTCCTGGTACGTACACTAAGGTGTTAGAAATGTACAGAGTTCAGAAGGGAAGAGGACTAATTTGTAATGCAGCATTGAACAACAACAAATAGAGAAAACTGGATTTTTTGCTATTAGTCTGGCAGCATGCTCCATCAGGGGCAACGTACTCTGGGGTTTTCCTTACATACCTGCACAAAATAAACCACAGCTCAATATTGGAAAGAACAGTTTTTTTCCTTAACTGGCTGGCTAAAAGTGCACATCACTAAACCAACAACAAAATCTATCTGACAATAACCTATTTTTCATGAACACACACTGGCAAGTACTATGCATTTAGAATTCAGAATTAAACTTGGCTAGTGATGTTAAAGATAAAAGGAAGGAATTCTATAGGTACATTGCAAATAAAAGACAGAGTAGGGACAATGTAAGCTTTCTCCAGAAGCTATCAAGAGAACTGGCTACCCTGGGTTTGGAGAAGGCTGAGGTTCTAAATGACTTCTTTGCCTCAGTCTTCACTGGCAAATGCTCTGACCACACCATCCAAGGCCTGGAAGGTAGCGCGGGGACTGTGAGAATGAAGACCTTGGGCCCACTGTAGGAGAGGATCTGGTGCAAGACCATCTTAGGAACCTGAATGCATACAAGTCCATGGGACCTGATGAAATCCATCCGTGAGTCCTGAAGGAGCTGCAAATGAAGTTGCTAAGCCACTGCCCATCATATTTGAAAAATCATGGCAGTCAGGTGAAGTT
>JAOEHY010045401.1:0-15839 GCA_025447955.1 Psilopsiagon aurifrons
CCCAGGTCACATAAACACCAGTGGACCTCAGGAACCGCTGTGCAGCCCCAGCCCTGCGGCCCCGGGTGTCCCCGGTCTCGCGGCCCCTCGGGGCGGGGACAGGGGTCCCGCAGCAGGGTCCTGGAGCGCTGTGTCCCGAACAGCCCACGACGGCTCCTTGGGGATGGTGGGCACGGGGCGATGCTTCCCATGGCGGACGCCAGCAGCGAGGAGTCGGCTCAGCCCAGGCACCAGCCCAGCCCCAGGGGTCTCACCCTGACCCCGTTGGACTCCAGCAGACCCACGGCTCAGGGCAGCGCTCTCAGGCAGCCCACAAACCAGCTCACTAAGCGCAAACCCCCAGCGCCTGCTTCTAAATCTAAGCTGCCGGGACAGAAAGTTGGTGTTGGGCACCACAAACCAGCTCACTAAGCGCAAACCCCCAGCGCCTGCTGCTAAATCTAAGCTGCCGGGACAGAAAGTTGGTGTTGGGCATCACATATGCACGGTGACCTCTGGAGCAGTGCCACCAACATGGATATTCACCCTTGCTTTGCCACCTAAGATTCTTTCTGTATACTGCCTATATAATGCGCACTCTCAGGAACCCCAGAAAACAGCTCCCTAAGTACAAATGTCCAGATTCTGCTCCTAAATCTAAGGTGCCCATACAGATAGCTGCTGTGGGGCATCACCTCCACATGTTGCTCACTTTAATGGTGCCACCAGCATGCAAACAACCCTTTCTTAGCCACCTCCATTACTCCATCTGTGTATGGCCTCTCAGGGCAGTACTCACAGGCATCCCAGACACTAGATCCTGAAGTGTGAATGTCCAGGCCCTGCTCCTAAGCCTGAAGTACCAGGACAGAAAGATTTTGCCGGGCATTACCTACATGTGGTGACCTCTGGAACAGTGCCACCAATATGACAAACCACCCACAGCTATCACCTTAAGTTTCAAGGTGAGGAGCCCTGTCACACTGAGCATGGAAAGTCGTGTCCTCTCTGGTCCATTACAGCAGCTTAGCAACAGTCTGGGGCAAGGGGAGCATGGGAAAGTCTCTCTTCTGGAGAGATGATGAAGTCCTTTGATATAGGTACTAACATCCAAGAGATCCTCTTGCACCCTTCTGAGGTGATCATAGTTTTGGTATTTGGGTCCAGGACTTGTGTACCATGAAACACATGAGATTAATTTATTGAAATGTACTATTATAATTTTATTTCATCAATACCCATGCAAGGTTCATGTTCTGTGCAAAGCAGTCACCCTAAGAGCAGAGAAAGGAGGAGCCGTGACTCTTCCCTACAGAGTAAATCACTGTTAATGTGAGTTGATCACTTGCGCACTTTCAAAGGGGTTCTGTGGTTTCCTCACCATGTGGAACATGGGTAGAAGAACAGGATAAAATATTGTGTGTTTTACCCAAAAGAAATGGCATAAACCAAATAAAATTAATGCCAAATGACGAGCAGAAAGGTTATTACTCATGCATCTCCTTCAGCACTGCCCAGGCACCACTGCTCTCCTG
This sequence comes from Psilopsiagon aurifrons, assembly GCA_025447955.1. Lineage (NCBI taxonomy): Eukaryota > Metazoa > Chordata > Aves > Psittaciformes > Psittacidae > Psilopsiagon > Psilopsiagon aurifrons. The sequence goes on from JAOEHY010045401.1 coordinate 1,515, forward strand.
TCCCAGATGTTGGAACCCTCCAGTCCTCGTTCCATCAGGCTGGAAGTTTTCTGGGTGACAGCACAGCCAAATTCTTTTGGAATTGTGGTCATATCCAAGTTCTGTAAGCATCCCTGGGGTGTGTGGGTGGGGTTGCTGCCCTCACTCCATAGGAAACTCCTTGCAAGATCCTGAGAAGCACCCCCCATGGACTAGGCAATCTATGTGTCTCTCAGTGAGATGCACATCTGGATGGACTGAAAAAAATTATACATAAAATGGAACACATAAAATACCTCCTCACCTGCACCCTTTTTTATTTTTTAGGAAGTTCGTTACTGTGACAAATCTCTGTCACTAAAAGTAATCTCTCTCCAAGTGGCCTGGGAACCATCTTCATCTATGCAGAACATGCTCCATAAATAGGGATGGGGATTTCTCTTCTGTGCTAGCACAGTCACAGAGACCTAAAACTAAATCATTCCAACAAAGCCCCACTGCTCAGAACCTGAAGGACAAGTAATAAATCAGGACAGATAGTTCTGTGGGTTGGCAGATGGGGGTTTATTTGAATAACAACATGTGATTTTACAGATTGATCCTTCTAAAGCCTTGTTCTTCCTGCACAAGATCTTTCATGTACCTCCAGTTTCCTAGCTCTGAAAACCCAAAATTGCTCTCCTATCTTCTTCCTTCCTGCTGGTGCAGCAGCAGCTGCCTTTCTCTTTTCCAGAGAATTAGGGAAAAAATTAGGAAAAAAATCCACGTGGATGAAAGCGTGAAGCCCCCGAAAGAAACCAGACCTGTTTTACTCTGCGTTCATACCAAGTTATTGTGGTTTAAGCCTAGCTGGTAACTTGGAACCATGCAGCAGCTCACTCACTGTTCCAGAGTTCGAGGATTCCGGATTGAGAGAAACAAGACACAAATAGAGAACTCTCAACTAGTTGATTAATATAGGAAAATACAGAGATACTAACAGATACAATAAACGGTGCTTCTGATGTTTGGTTATCTTACCAACTCCAAGGGCCCTGTGCAGACGATCAGGAAGCCAGCTCCAAGAATCACCATCACAGTGTGAGGCGGCAGGCTCAACCTTAGCAGGCGCCCCCATGGAGGCAATGTTGACCTGGGTGGTATGAGGGTCTGCCTCCTCGCATCACATGAGGCTCAGGCTTTTATACTAACAAAAACGCACACTCATTCTGATGCAGGGGACCAGCCTATGTCAGAAGAAGAGGCCAGCAGTATCTAGAAAGGTCTCCAAGGGTCGGGACTTTTCCAGGGATTTCTAAAGTGGGACCTTCCAGGGAGGAGCCAAAGCTGGACCTTCTGGGGAGGAGCTACTGCAGGCAAACAGTACCTTCTATTTTTGCGTTTTCCACCTTCCACCATGGACCAGTATGTAGTCGCACTGACACACTCATTCCCCCAGCTTTTTCCCCCTCAACACTCCCGGAGGGATGGGGAGGAGAACGGGTAGAATGTAAATCCCCCAGGTGTTGAGATAAGAACAGTCCAGCAACTAAGATACAACACAAACCACTACTGCTACCACCAGTAATAATAATGATAAGGGAAATAACAAGGGAAGTGAATACAACCGCTCAGTACCCTTGAACTGATACTCAGCCCGACCTGAGCAGCGATCTGGGCCTTCCGGATAACTCCCTCCAGTTTCCATACTGGGCATGATGTGCTGTGGTATGGAATATCGCTTTGATTAGTTTGAGTCAGGTGTCCCGTCTGCTTCCTCCTGGCTTCCCATGTCCCTCTGCACTGGCAGAGCATGAGTCTGAAAAAGTCCTTGATCAGGGTAAGTGTGGTTTATGATGTCACGGACTCCATGGAGGTACAGAATCGTTTATTTAACAAAGTTGCTTGATTATATACTTCAAGCTTACAAGGGTGTCTTGGCAAATAACCAATAAAAACCCTCCACACAAATATTCCTCTACAGGTTACTCAATCACCACTTTTTGTAATCATTTCCTTGTTATTGTTTCTAGCTGGTGTTTTAGATACAGCAATCTATGTTATTGCTTAAGCAATCACTGCGCTTACAGACTATGTTTCTTTTTACGACTACCTAGAGGTTAAGCACAAGATATCTTCTGCTCCCAGAACTTCCTATTTGAAACAGTCTAAGAGGAACAAACATAATTTTTCTCTTTGGTCCACTTACACCAGCACTTTGTGATTAGTCTTGCATTGTGTTCTTAAAATGGTCCTCAACAGGTAAGCATTACTTAGCAACAACTAAAATCATCCGTGTGTTATCAGTGTTGTTCTTAGACTAAAGTCAAAAACACAGTGCTGCACCAGCTACTAGGGAGAAAAACGACCTAAACCTGAACTCCCTTTGTGCCTTTGAAAGACCTGGTAAAGACTTCTATTTGAATAGAGATCTTCAGCATCTTCCCAAGATGCTGGTTAAAGCTGCTGGAGTCTCTGCCTTGGTTACAATTCCAATGATTCCAGGATCAAATTGTCTTTTCAAAGATATTGAACAGGAAGCTCTCATCTGGCAACACGCTTGAGTTGCAAGAGCAGCTCAAGTTGCCATTTCCCATTCAAATAGACACCTATCAGTATTGCCATTCCAGAACTGGAAAACCAGTGTGGTTTACAAGTGCTGTTATTGACAGTCCATATGCTGAGCTGGGATTAAGATTGTTTTTTAGCACTCTCAAGTGATTCTTAAATGGCACTTTAAGACTCTTGCTTATGAAATATCAATACTGGTGCTCTTGATAAGAATTGGAGTTCAACTGGACACTTCAGATTTACTTGCCCAGCTCAAAAATGTCAAGAACATATTCAGAGAATGTTTTTTGGCAGAATCACATACTGGTTTAGACTCTGTCAGATTAAAGCCATTCCCCTTTGTCCTGTCCCTACAGGCCTGTCTCAAAAACCCCTCTCCAGGTTTCTTGTAGCCTCGTGAGGTACTGGAAGCTGCTCTAAGGTCTCCCTGGAGCCTTCTCTTCTCCAGACCAAACAAGCCCAGCTCTCTCAGCCTGAATGCAGCATGAACAAGGTTATGTACAGGAATGTTGCACAGCAGAGGCTTAGCTGAGACCTGAAGCCAAACTGAGTGATACAGACTTCTTTTGTCAACGCAATGAGTTGGGAATACGTTGTATCTTCTTAGTATTAATTTTCTGGTTAAAAATATTATTTTTTGGTTAAAAATAATAAAAAAAAGGGGGGCTAAAGAGGAGGCTTACCTTGACAGAACTGTGTGGAAATCTTCTCTCCTCCCCCAGGCTGCAACAGTCATACCTGGGATATAAACAGCCCTCCATTTTGCAGAAGACACAGCTTGAAAATGAAGAAGCCGGATCCTCCCACATGAATCAGACCAGAGAAAGGCATCTTATGTGAAAGATTTTATTGTTACGTGCTCCCCATACAACAAACAGTGTCAGTCAGTAGTGTACATTTGACAGAAAGAGAAACTAGCTTGGTAGAAAAGAAATCCAAGAGGTACAAGGATTATCTACACCCACATTGTGTATGAGTAAAAGAGAGACAGAGAATTTGCCTTTGGGGGAATGGTAAAGAAACAGACATATTTCTGTTTCTGTTTCAGGCTCTGCACCATCTGCTTAAAGCTGATTTCTTAGTCCTTCAAAAGTCCTGTGGAAAGGCAGTAGCAGTTCTGTAGGGGTGTCAGTACTTTGGTAGGTTAGATGGCACACAACGCGATGCACGCTATGACCCTGAATTTCCCCCAAGAGCATCAACCTACCAACACTCTCCTTTACTTTAAAAGTCTTCATCCTTAATTTCCCACAATTTAATCCTTATTGCTTCCTGGCAACTCTGCATAATTACTACTGATGTTTCTAGAATGTCATCTTTGGGGTCCTGATCTACTTGGTAGCATTTTAGGGGGAAGTACTTATTGGCCTTTTAAATGGGTAGAACATGAGGGCTCTTTATGGGGAAGCAAAAATTGCACATGAAACTTTAATAACCTGTTTAGAAATTAAAGATGCTTGGAATAAAAAAGCTGTCATAAGACTTACTTATTTTTAAAGCAGAAGATCAACAATTTCTCTACAGTAGTTTAGTTAGCTTAAATTTCTGTTCTATCCATATGACATAAGATGCACACATGGCTAATTACACATCTCTATTTCATCTTAGCAAAAAAGAATAGTCAATTGTCCTTAGTGTAAATATTTAGTACATAAAATACTATCAAGAAATCCACTTTCAATAAATATCTTTAGTTCTCAATCCTATATACAAGTACTTTACAGCAACACACAGGAGAGAGTGTGATTGGGTGGACTGTGAACAAGATGGGTATTGACATAAAGTACTAGCACGTTCTTGCAGTCAGATGCATTGTGGTTGTGGAGCTTTGAGGTGAACCCTGCTGAAAAATAAATATCTCTCTCACCTTGAAATCAATGCTTCCAGTTGGAAAAACAGTAATAAACCTGGTTTCTTGTCACAGCTATTTCTTGTTAGTGTCTATTGTAGCTCTGTGATGCTTTTTCAGCTTCAGAAATTACAAGGAGATCAGCTGGAGAACAGAACTCGTCTTTGACTGGTGAACACCAGAGTACTTACAGCATTTACATGGCTTCTTCCTACTCCAGTCCGACCCCTTCAGGAAAGGGAGACCTACAGGATGGCACCACTGCCCTGACACTGAGGTGATGCCAGCTCAGTGCTCATCTCACAGGCATATAAAATGCTTTTTCCAACCTGTGACTGTAATTACACTAAAGTTTCTAACCCTACTTTTCATGGGCTAGAAGTAAACCTTTAGGTTCATGCATTTTCCCCAGTTTCGAAAGAAAGCATCACACTGTTGGTAAACACCTTTTCCTAGTGTCAGGAGATGTAATTCATCTGAAAATGGAACTCCTCCTTTCATGACACATCAGCTCTTGGAATGGCAATAAGGCAGCACTCAGTGACAGGCACCTAGCACTTGTCTAGAATGCAACATAGGTCAACAGTTGTCTGACAGCACAAACCTCTTAAAAATAATACTGCTTTTCTGCAATATATAGGATTTACACAGCGGTGCAAAGTTGCTCATACAAGATCTGTTCTTATAGATAAATTAGCAAAACAAGTCTTACAGATTCCCTTGTTTCATTGTGAAAGTACTTTGTAGAGTGTAAACATCTGGTACCTCTTGTGGTGGGGCCTTTTCTACATGGGAGTGTTTAGAACCCTGAGGTCAGGGCTGCTTTTCTGTACTAGAGCTTGACTGATGCTCTCAGCAACATCTGCTCACCATGAGAAGTATCCTTTGATGCATTCCTCCAACGTGTTCAAGCCAGCCAGGTAATGCACGATGGGAGAAGGACAGGAGGAGCAACTAGAAAGTGAACCAGCACTTCTCGTTCTTTGTATTTACAAGGAAAATGAGTTGATAACCTGCAGTGTCTTGCTTGTGAAAAGCAGCATGCACCATAGTGTCTAGAAGTAAGGAATGAAACCCAAAGCACCAAACCAAGCTTCTTTCCAATGCTATCCTTCTGAGGCATTCAGATTCATCGTTCCACAGTGGAGGACCTTGAAGGCCATCTTTTCTCAATATGATTTGCACTCTTCCTTGAGGTTCTTGATAGAGAAGGAGCCCCCGCTATGGTGTTATTAGCTGCCACAGCAGGAATGGCTGCTGCCACCCCAAGGGCATGGTGAGGACTGAGACTGCTGCTGTTGGCAGGTGACTGGTGCAGCAAAGCCAACAGCCTAGAAGTCTTCTTTGCTGGAGAGACCCTCCATTGCGGGAACTCAGCCCCACTGGGCTTGGTGTAGGATGGGGAGATGTGTGTATTGGCATCTTCTTCTCCAGAAGGAAGCCTGCCCAGATTGCTCCTCCCAGACAGGAACTGTGTGTGGTGGGGCACTACCAACGTTGGTATCATCAATGTCCCAGGCAGGTGGCTCTGATCAAATATTGCTTCCTCTTCAGCTGCAGCAGCTTCAGTGAAGAGTGGTGGTGGGAGGGTGCTGCTGCGTTTACTGCAGGACTCACAGCACAGTTTGTTGTAGCCAGGGATGGAACAGTACCGTGCAAGCACCTCCATCTGACAGAAAATGGATTTGTCTCCCAGGCAGGGCTCATCTGCAAAACAAACATCATGTTGATGGCAGGTCTAGTGAAGAGCACTGAAATACTCCAACAGCATGTTTCATGAATGATGGGTTGCTCTAAATAGACAACCTGAGATGCTTCATGCCCTGAACCACCCTCAAAAATAACCCTAGTTTGGAACCAAAGAAATTGGTCATCACTTGGAAAACATCAGCTTCCACACAGATCAGAAGCAAAGAGCTGTGGAAAGGCGTATTATATTTGGGCTACAGACAATTTCCAGTGCTGACCTACTACAGCTCCCACATACCAGGTCAGATGTAGTTCTACCCACCCCCAGGTCACCTCTAGCCTGAGGACATACCTGGCAATAGCATTAAAAACAATTAAATCTTCCCTTTAAGAAGGAAATCCCAAGAAGTATCTCTCGAAGATGCCTTTTAGATGATGTCTTAAAATGTTATAGTCGGACAAAGCTTTGTTTGGATAGTCTGAGTTTTTCAGTGACTGGAGAAGCAAAGTAAAGCTCTTAACAGATAGGTCAGATGTACAACGCCTTGAAGTTAAGTGTGAGGCATTGCTTTCAGTCAGGGAAAAGATCTTTCATAGGTCCAAGATCTGTCAAGAGATCTCCAAAATGTCAACATTCCTTTAAACATTTGCTGGACATTTGTTCCACAGATGGAGAAAAGTACCAAGGTACTGTCAGTACCCCATACTCTGGGTGGTTTGGTATTCTGTACGGGAATGTGAGCTGAAATTTAAACTTCACTCTCATTTCACAGAAAACAAATCCAGTTCTCAGTTAGTATCTGAGCAGAGCTGTGTCACAGCATGGAGGAAGTGAAAGGTTGGCTGTGGGCATTTGAAATGAGCTGCAGATTTTACGATTAGGAAGTTCAATACTTTCTTTTTATTCTCCTCCCTGACTCTAACTCATCCTACTGCTCCTTTATGCTGTTATTTATCCATGTGGTTTGGAATACTCTGCACCTTGGCAGCATGAACGCCCAACTGAGTAATGCAGAAAGGCCTCTCAGAAGGCCACCTTGTCTTGCCCTGCAGCAGCGTCAACACCAAGCAGAAGAGCATCTTCCTATTTTAAAATCAGTAATTCCCTTCCCACGGACCTCTGCAAGGACCCTCAAACAGGCCATGTGCTGCAGTGTCAGGTTCTACCCAAACATGTCTCCCTGTGAGAGACCAGCAAAGAGCTTCCACTAGCAGAGTTTTTCCCAGATAACATGGCTGGCTTGAAACACTGTTGATGGATTTCACTTAAAATAGGAGTATGCAAAACTCTAATGTGGAAAGCCAAAAGTTAACCCCTGTTATTGAAAAAGTCCGTTCCAAGTCTTGTTTCCATTCACAGTTAGCAGTTATGTAGTCAACATCTCATTGAGCAACAGATGGCATGTGACAGCACTTACTCAGCTCTGAAATGAAATTTGCTTTCTGTACTGTGTTATTTTGTCACCTGCGTACAGATGCTGCCTCACACATGTGAGGTGACCAAGTTTTCCTGTTTTCCCATATTAACTGGAGCCCAGCCCCTCCATCATTGTCAATCAGTGTAATTCCACCAAACTCAGTTGAATTCCACACATACATCACCAGGGTTGTAGGACCTTCTTCAGAAAAAGCAAATTATATGACTTGTGGCAAGTCATATAAAGATTACCCTTGCTTCTAACCCTGATGTGCTTCCTTGGATAGATGTTTGTCGGTTCTTGAAAGCTTAGCATTAAATCCACAGCTTTGCACAGGGACATACTTATTGCTGACAATTTCCAGCAGGACTTTTGCATGGATAATACAAAGGCAGGGACACCTTCCACTAAACCAGGCTGCTCCAAGCCCTGTCCAACCTGGCCTTGACCACTGACAGGGATGGGGCAGCCACAGCTTCTCTGGGCAACCTGTGCCAGGGCCTCATCACCTGCAAGAGGAAGAATTTCTTCCTTACATCTAAACTAAATGTCTCCCCTGCTACTTTACAGCCATTCCCCTTCTCCTGTCCCTACATGCCCTTGTCAAAAGTTGTGACAATGCTTAAAGTCAGATTTCTCACAGGGAAAACCAGGGGTTTGAATCTTGTACTTGTTTAGTTACAGGTAGTGGTTTGCTCCCACCTAGTGGGTAAAGCATTTTATAACTCCTTAGAATTGTTTTCTGCCTGAGTTCTTTCACCGACAGAAAACAAGAGCAAAAGCAGACACCCTGACCAGACTTAGGGAAACAGTTAGAATCACCCTTTGGGAAAGCACATTGTGCCTTCAAAGAATCCTTACTCTGATTTTTATTTCCAGCTAGTGATGGCTACCATGAGGGATTCAAAAACCAACTAACCCCCAAATCTTAGCCAGTCAAAGGAAGAAAGGCTTTGTTGTCATCAAAAGCTTAAAAATCTATTCAGAAAACACTATGAGAACAATGCAATGGGATTCCCAGTAACCTTATCAGTGTTCTGTGCTTCCATTTTCATGAAGGTTTGTTTTTTTTTTCATTTCCTCAATTGGTGGCTTGTAAAACTTATCCTGGGATTTAGAGGTCAAGCAGGGTTTAATTTGGATTGAAAGTCACCAAAATTTCAGCCCATGCACCTCTGGCTCATGTGCTTGACTCCCTATTTTATCATCTTCACAAAACAAGTGTGTGAGAAGCACAGGTCACCTGCAGCTATGGTATCAGTAAATGTGCTAGACTAAACAACAGCGAGCCTTTAGCTGGAAAAAAAGTGGGATAATCTCCAAGGAAGGGTGCCTAGCATCTCTACCCAGCACTGTGCTCTCTTGACAGGCTGCACTGTGACCCTCCTCCTATGAAACTGTTACCCACCACTCATAAAATGCCCACAGTCATTTTGAGACATTCTCTTACCGTTACAGGGAGTGAGTTTACAAACCCGCACTGCTTCTGGCTTTTCTCCATTGCACTGGTCACCGGCACGGCACATGACCTGCCGGGTCTCAATTCCCTCCCCACAGGTCACAGAACACTATGGAACACAAGACAAGACAGGATATTGAGCTTTCACAGCCACGTGCAGAAATTCATGTGTCTAAAATAGCCCAAGGTTGGCTTTCAGGTCAGGCTGCACATTCCAGCCATTGGTTTTGAAAGGAGACTTGGGTGAAGGCTGACATTATGGAGAAGTAGGCAACAGAGGATGGTTTTTCCCTTGGTTCTTGCTTTCTCTAATGTTAAATTTATTATTAGAGCATATTATGAACTTTCCTACTTTTTCTTCCTCTAAGCCAATCCCTGATCTTGACAACACAATGTAAAGAGAATACAAAGGGCAGAGAAACTCACGTGTACGCTGAGCTAGCTGTATGATTCAGCTGTTTTCTCCAAAGTCACTGCAACAATAGCAACACTTGCAGAAACTCTGTTTCCAAAACAGTCCAAGTGCATAAAAAGTGTTATGTCACTCTCAGAAGCAGGGATGTGAGAAGTAGGCAACTTCGGAAAAAACAAGCAAATTTCCAACATTTCTTTTGCAGGACTGTGTATCTGATATTCATAGAATCACAGAGTGTTTTGGGTTCAAAGGGACCTTAAAGCTCATGCAGTTCTAACCCTCTGCCACAGGCAGGGACACCTTCCACTAGACCAGGTTGCTCCCAGCCCTGTACAACCTGGCCTTGAACACTGCCGGGGATGGGGCAGCCACAGCTTCTCTGGGCAACCTGTGTCAGTGCCTCACCACCCTCACAGGGAAGAACTCCTTCCTAACATCTCATCTCTATTTCCCTTCTCTCAGGGTAAAGCCATTCCCCCTTGCCCTGTCCTTGCAGGCCCTTGTCCAAAGCCCCTCTCTAGGCTTCTTGTAGCCCCTTTAGGTACTGGAAGCTGCCCTATGGTCTGCCCAGAACCTACTCTTCTCCATTCTGAACAAGCCCAGCTCTCTCAACCTGTCTTCAGAGCAGAGCTGCTCCAGCTCTTGCAGCATCTCTGTGGCCTCCTGTGGACTTGCTCCAACAGCTCCACGTCTCTCTTGTGTTGCTTCCCCAAAGCTGGATGCAGAGCTGCAGTGGGGGGTCTCCCCAGAACACAGTAGAGGGGGCGAATCCCCTCCCTTGACCTGCTGCTCACACTGCTGCGGATGCAGCCAAGGACATAGCTGACTATTGTAAATGTTTTCCTTGCTGGTTTCTGTAGAAGTCTGGAAAGCTATAGAAGCCCATGAAGCTCAAAGGCATTATCTGCTTCAAATTTCCATGTTTTTGGAAGCTGTCTGGCACAGACCTGACTTGGCAGGGATGGGATGTTCACAAAGGTGCAAGACACGCTCATGGCTCACCTACCTCAGACCAGGGTCCAGCCTTCCACTGAGCAGGGCACGGTATGCGGTTGCATGGCCGGCGGCTCTCTGGGCGATCTCCACTACAGTACTTGGAATGGACAGAGCGGTTCATGCCATCATGAAGGGGCTGGATGCAGCGCACCGTACGGAGCTGGTACCCAGAGTTCCCACAGCTTTTGGTGCAGTGCTCCCACTCATCTGCTGCCCAGCTGGGAAGGAACAAGGAAGGAGATGCCACCACAACTTGTACCGATGATCCATACTGCTGCTAGGTTGGGCAGCCATTAGTACACAATATTTTTGAGACGAAACCATTCAATAAGATCAATAACCTTTCTTCTATAGGTACAAAAAAAACCCCACAACACAACTCCAGCCTAGAAAGCTATCAGCATCCGACCTACCCAATTTGGCCTGGGTCACCTTCCAACTGCAAGGCGCAACCATTTCTATCCTTAAGCACTTATTTAAGGCGTACTTACAGAGGCTGGGTGCATTCCTGAAGGTTGCACATTCTACGGATGGGCTTGGGCTTTTTGCTGGCTTCACAGAAGCTGCGATGAACCATTTTGTTATCACTTTTCCTGCGACACCCGTATTTGGTGTACTGAAACCCTGAAAATAGTTCAGAGAAAAAAAACCCAAAACAGGTCCTTGTTAGAATTTATGGCTTAAATATCAGTTTTATGGCCAATTGATAACATGACACTGTGATAGGTCTTTAAGGCCAGAAGGGGCAGTTATGACCCCTTAGTGAAACCTCTGCACTACACACAAATCACACCACAGCAGGGGAGAAATCACCTCCTTAACATCAAGCAGCGGGTCACCAGCTAACATGGGAATGAATCCAAGTCTCCTTTTAGCATTTTTGCTACCACAACACATCATCCATTCAACACAGCACTGCACCAGCTACTAAGAAGGAGAAAAATGACTGCTACCGCTGAACCCAGGACATGTATGCAAGAGTTAAAGTTATTTTGACATTTGCATTCCCTGTTCTGTACCCAAGAGTGATGTATATGCCATGACTAAAATGAATGCCCAGTAGCATGAATGTCTGAGTCTGTACTTCCACAACAGCTTTGGGTATTGAATTTAAACACCTAAAAAAGACTTTTTCTTCCTAGACTGCAAATACGACACACCGAATAACTAGCCACATAAGATATTTTAAGCTGGGGCACACAAAATAACAAACTGCTTTTAAAGAAATGGAAGGCCAAGACCTGCTAATTATTCGCTTCCCCCACCTTTTACTTTTCCACTTCGGGTAACTGGTCATTCGTGACCAGAAGGTGCTACATCATCTGTTTACCTCCACCACAGGGTTTGGAGCACTGTGACCAACTCTTCAATGCCCACTCAAAAGTATCTACTTCTTCCTGAAGGACGTTGTTGCTGTTGATAGTTGGTACTGAGTCCTCATGAATGATGTACTTGTACGTCAGGCTGGATCTCGTGTCATTCTCCCGAGGAATGATCTATTAATAACCAAAAGTAAACAGTGGTACAAAACCAGAGCTATTCTTTATTCTTCTGCAAAATAAAGAAAGTGAGGCCTGGCTTTTGGGGGAAACATGAAAACTGCTAGTTAAGTCACTTGGGAAGCAAAATTGGGGTTTGTCTTGGCAGTTAGAACTAACAAAATAAGATCAACATAGAGATGTTTGAAACGAGACACATTTCTAGGCTAGGGTTCTAAGCTGGTCAAGTGGGAAAGCATTATCCAAGATGAAAGGAGGGCCACAAAAATGGTCCAAGGGCTGGAGCAGCTCTGCTCTGAAGACAGGTTGAGAGAGCTGAGCTTCTTCAGCCTGGAGAATAGTAGGCTCCAGGGAGACCTTACAGCAGTTTCCAGTGCCTAAAGAGGCTACAAGAAACCTGGAGAAGGGCTTTGGACAAGGGCTTGCAGGGACAGGACAAGGGGGAATGGCTTTAACCTGACAGAGGGGAGATTGAGATGAGATCTTTGGAAGAAGTTGTTCCCTGTAAGGGTGGTGAGGCCCTGGCACAGGCTGCCCAGAGAAGCTGTGGCTGCCCCATCCCTGGCAGTGTTCAAAGGCACGTCGAATGGGGCTTGGAGCAACCTGGTCTAGTGGAAGGTGTCCCTGCCCATGGCTGGGGTTGGAACTGGATGAGCTTTACGATCCCTTCCAACCCAAACTCTTCTGTGATTTTATGATTCTACAAAAGGGTGTTGTGGCCCCATCATTATCTGACAACAGAGAAGGGCTGGTCTCAGACAGGGTTTGACAAGCAATGTGTTCTTTTTCAGTCCACTGAAAGTGTCCCAGTGATGTCCAACAATGCAATATGTTTGGCTGCTGCTGACATGCTACCACTGCATGAACAGGCAGCAGTTTCGATGAGGGTAACAGCTCATGAGAAAAGGCTTCAGGGTATTAGCCACCTCTTTGGCAAGCACTCTTCAGAGAGGAATTACGCAACAGAGATTTATCTCAGCACAAGCTCCACACTGGCCACCCACTTTTTATAGAAGACAAACCCACCATATTCTCACTCTGTGACATGTAACCTACCAGCACAACCACTGCATCATGCAAAGGCCCATCAGTGTGAAGAGTCTCGATGTCATCTTCGATGTTGTACTCCCACTCCACACCGAGGTCAATGAAAGATCGGGATCTGGCCTCTTCCCCTTTCCCATTCAGAATGTAGTGTCCTGTAGCCTGGTTCTTAATTGCTAAAAAGGATTGAAAACAGGGCCAGTTGAACATGCCTCCCGAACAACAGCCATCATGAGTGCTTATGTGAAACTTGACAGGAGATATTACAGCAAGACTTGTGCAAAAAAAACCCAACTTGCTAGCAAGCCAGGTTTGAACTTTGAGCAAGCTGGTCTAGAGGAAGGTGTCCTTGCCTGTGGCAAGTGGGTAGGAACCAGATGAGCTTTAAGGTCCCTTCCAACCCAAACCACTCTGTAATTCTATGAACAGCTACAGATGCCCTGGCTCAGAGAAAGGCCTTCCAAGGCTGTCTCATGCAGCCTTCAAATCCCACTTTGATGACAGTGTTTTCGTGTGTTTGCTTCAATTCTGTACCTCCTTATCCATGTGAATTAGATATAGATCTAGAGCTAGAGCTAGACTGAAGCTCCTCTTCCCATGTAATGTGCACATTTCCCTTACTAGCTTAGTTCCTGAGAAGCATGGGTAGTAGCAAGGAACTCAGGTCAAATCTTCACAATCACCTGCCTTCCTTATTTGCCCAAGACCGAAATCAGGATTACCCACAATGCGTAGCAGTATAACAGACACTCAGCATAGTCCAAGTGCATTTCTTATTTTCTTCAGTTTATGAAAATGACAACTTCATCACGTTGTAGATTCTTTTGCATACATATGTGTGTACCACATACTAAAATCAGTAAGTAAAGAGCTGAGGCATTGGAACTGCTGGGAAACTATGTGGTTTTGGGTTCCTAGACCACACCTTGAAAATCAGGTAGTGTGGGGATGATGATGACGATTATTATTATTATTAGTAGAATTACGCTCCAATCAGAAGCCAATACATCAGATATGTAAAAGACAGACTCTTATTTTTTCTTTTGCACAACTCTTACCAATGCATCATAAAACATGAGAAGACAAACTATGTAGAAATCTTACAAGTTCCTATGATTATCATAATCCAAATGCAGGAGCTGTGAGTACCTGGTGAATAGCTCCACGAAGCCACTTGCTGCCACAGCAAAGCTATGCTTCTCTGAAAGTTACTATCAAGCTATGCTTGGTCCAAAATGCCACACTTGGATTTCAAAACCAAAATTTCTTTTTCTTTTTTTTTATTTTCTCCCTTTTCTTTTCTATTCTTAATCATTTGTGTGCAGTTCTGATGTCCTCAACATAAAAACTACATGGAACTGTTGGAACAAGTCCAGAGGAGGGCCAAGAGGATGATCAGGGGACTGGAGCACCTCCCGTATGAAGAT
>JAOEHY010045403.1:0-23170 GCA_025447955.1 Psilopsiagon aurifrons
TCCACCAGCCCCCAGTAGACCTGGCCTACTAAATTGAGCCCCATGTTCAAGGTACCCAAACCCCTGACTATAGCACCACCCTTCTAACCATGTATTAACCTGGCCAATCCTCCTCGCCTTTTTAAGGTCCTGCCCTGTATCCTGGAGAATTGAGGAAAAGACCATCTGAGCTCCAGAGCCCCTGACCACCTCTCCCAGAGCTCTGTAGTCCTCCTTTATGTTCTCCAGGCTACTGCTTTCTATATCACTAGCACCCACATGGATCACTAGAAAGAGGTAATAGTCAGTGGGACCGACTAGAGCAGGCAGCCTCTCTGCAGCATCCCTTATTGGAGCCCCTGGTAGGCAACACACCTCCCTTGAGACCGGATCAAGTTGACAGATGCACCAGGTATGTTTTTTTTCCCTATTGTTGCCCAAACCTTTTTCTTCTGTTTGGGTAAATAAGACAGCTAGAGACCTTTCTCTGGTCCCCAGACCATGCTAGCCCCTTTATGTGAGACTGGGCACTTCTTAGGAAAGTGCTGTTGGATCTAGCCCAAACCCACTGCAGGGATCATCCTCTAGCTGAGTTGAAAAATGATCACAGCACAGTGTTCAGGGCTGATCTCAGGACATGTTTGGTTCACTGTTACAGTGAACTACAATTACAGCTCCCACATTAACTATCAGCAACTGCATTGTCAGTGATCATCCAGTGGCAATTTCAATTGGAAGAGATATTACAAGTAATAGAGAAAATTATATTTTATTCACAACTTTTATTCAAAGAGAGAATAGAAGCCTTAATAAGCTAGTGTTGAGAAAGATGAGAATTTCTGGTATTTATTTAAATTATAATAATTACTTCAATAATCTTGTTAGCATGTATCATTTTCTAGGCCAACCACAATTTCTCACTCAAAAATTACCCTATCCATATTATTATGCTCTGTAAACCTATGTCCATATCTAGTAAAGTAATCATAACTCTGCAGAAACTAGTACTTTAACAGTTTATACCAGCTGAACACCCATCCCACATAGTACAAAATTTTAGCTATCGCAAAAGAGCAAGGCTACAAGGAAAGAATGAACACAATGTCATTAACATCAATAATTTAACCCATTTCTCTCTGCACTCTGAATTATTTGTGAATTACTGTTAAAAGTGGATAAAGTTCATGAAGAAGTCTCATAATTTGAGCAAACCAAAACATGCCACCAATGCAATCAGTAAAGGCTTTTGTAATTTTTAGAATTGCCATCACACTGTCTGTGCTAAATCCTTATCTAGATATTTTAAACTTCACCTGCAGTTTTAAACTGGTCTTCATTGATCAATTGATTTCCATTTTTTTTCCTTAAATCATGGCATTACAATGATGACATAATTATAGCACAGATTTTGTTATGCTCTTGTATGTTTGAGACCAAAATGTTTATATTTATTTAAAGATATTCCTTCCAATGTAATAGGCAATATGTTTTTTCTCTAGAGATGGCATCTGCCTTATGTAGACTCTGAGGGATGCCTATAAATCCTTGACTTAAAGTCAACTATGCTGGGCAGGCTGTGTAAATGAAATTTCCCTCTCTTCAGAACATCCTAAGAGGAGCACAAGGCAACAATAATACTCCATCACTACAATATCACTAAACCAAAACAAATCCAGTGATCTGTGCAATCTGCAGCTCATCTTGGACAGATAATACAGTAAAAAAGAAGTAATCCCTTCTAATCCTCTGAGATGTTTCAGTGGTGTCTGCTTAGCTTTTTACTGCTAGACATAAATAAGAGATCTCTGAGCCTGGCGCAAGGCTCAGTGAGCTGTTAGAATAAGAATTTGTAGTTTGTCTTAGCTGTAATTATTTACTCCCTGCTAGCTAAACTCTACAATAAAGAGAACAGTGGTACTTTCATTGTTGGACTTTCCTATGACCCATGTCACTACCTGTAATGTTCCCACAGTTAGAACGAATCCTCTGCAACGAGTTGCTATTACCTCCGTTCACAAGTCAGACATTGATGTGCAAAATGCATATTAATCTTGGGTGCCCAGTTCAAAATGACAGTGGTTTCACAGGGAAAATTTTGAGTAGTCTTAATAAGAGGTACTGCTTTCTCATTCCATACCACAGATGTTAATCTCAATGTAGACTGTGACATCAAACAAAACTTGTCCCTGAATTTCCAGATATTGGAAAGAAATATCAAGACAGAATATCAACTACATTTATCAAAATCAGAAGTTTTCAGCAAATGTCATTATTTTAAAGATATGAAAAAGAATAAGCCCTGTTTTTCCTTTAGTATGGAAAATGGTATTATCCAAACATTTTATCTGTCAGTTGATAGATTTGTTTACTTTTTTAGGGTGATGATGACAGTTCTCATGAGTGTAATATGATTCAAAGAGCAAATCACTCCTGTGGGAGTCAGCTGTCAGCACAATATTACGAAATTTCCAACAAATATCCATGCTCCTTTCTATTAACTATTTGTGGTTATTTATCTTTATTTGCAGAAAAAGAAACAGATGACAGAGATGATTCAAACAAGAAAGCTCTTGAAAGACATTTCCTGCAAGTCTGACTTTAGGTGACCATTTACTGTCTTTGATGGCATACTTTTAGTGATGTTTATCACTCTTACATGCACTGACAATACAAATGCTGATTTACAAAGTTTATCACTTGTAATAAACACGCTCTATCAATTCTTGTGGTGAGATTATTTCTAAATCTTAAATCATAGCGGAGAACTTTGTATCTATCTTTGAAAGGTTATGTTTCTATTTACAGTAATGGCATTCCATTCATAAATAGGATACAAAACCAGAACAAATTTGAAATAAACCCATGAAAGTATCAAAACATCTGCAGCTTTGGCTGGTTTTAATTCACTGTTTTAGAGAAATGTATTTCTAAATCATATCTATATCATATAATATGTTATATATAATGTATCATATTTCATATGTATAATACAATCGACTATATATGTATGATTTCTATTATAATTGAGGTAAGCAGCAAGAACTTTAAACAAGTACAAAGACCTATTCAGCTTGTTTCCTCAACTGCTAGTTGTTCAGTATCATTTATATTGCTTTTCTACCAGAAACTTACCTTTCCAGTGTCACAGTCTGTTCCATCCATTGGTGGGTCCAGTTTAGTTTTGCATTCTTTCTCACTTTCCACCTTACACCACAACCCAGTGCAAATGACATGCTGAAAACCAAACACACAGATAACCACAAAATCTATGTTATGCAAGACTTTCTATATGCAATCTACTAAAGTTGTCATGAAGTTAACAGTTTGATGGTACTGAAGTATGTTTAAAGACAGGCTCAACGTGCACAAAACCCAAAGTGCACAAATTCTGCTTTAGACTTTTACTAATCATGCTGCTCTAGGCTTCCAAGTCCCCATTGCGCATACCATTCCAATGACTGCTTCTATCTTACTTCATTCCTATAGGAGTACCTCAAGATAGCTACCAAGTCTGATATCCACAATGAAGACATAAAGTAAAGTGAAACGTCAGGATGAAACATTTTTGCTCGGAAAAAAAGAAGGCAGACAGTTGCAGTAGCTGTCAATGGTGAATTTCAGAGGTGGAAAGAAAAGTTGTTTATTCTGTCCCTCTTAATCAGCATCAGAACATCATCGTTTCATGTTCTTCAAAAGAAAGTTCAGCCTTGAAGAATGCTGGCTTACATTACCCCAAATTTCCTTGGCAGCTTTCCCTATTTTCCTCTAAAAAGTCCTTTTCCTCCTGTGGTTTTCAGCCATGACTTCATTCTCCTTGCTATCTTTAGACTAAACGGGGTGGAAGAGTACAGAGGAAATGTGAAGCTCAATTGCAGCATGAATGTTATTCCATATGCAGACTGATTCCCTACAAATATGTATAGTATTCCCAAAGAGGGGCAAGAAGGATCAGGAGAAGGGTTGCAGGGAGGATAACATAAAGATCAATTGTGTTTCTGAAACCAGGGTTGCCAGGACTTTTTCTAACTGAAATTATTTGTTACAATGGTAAAGCCAGTAAGAGTCTCTCTGCCTTTAACACCATGTATGAAAATGTGTGATAAATCTTATGCTACCGTGAAAAAAGCCTTATGGCACAAGAAACATAATTCAGCAAAAGATTGTGTCTAAACCAGGGAACAGCAAGTTCCAGTGAGAGTCTTGCATGTAAAAATGTTTGTAGCATCAGCTTTCAAAAAAAGTCAAAGATGGTAGAGGTCTGAACTAATAAGACAATTGATAGCCTATGCATATCCTACAATATAACTACAGAAGTCTTATTCCATTTTTGAATTATTTTAACAAGCATTTTTAAAATATCAAATTAATTTCTGTTCTTGTTCATGGGAGAACTGCTTTGGTTTTTTTTGTTGTTTTATTTTTAACATGCACTGTAAGATAGACCTTCAAAGCCAAAAACTAAACTTACCAAAATTTATGGGCCAGTTTTGGAAGACAATGTCAATGAGACAAAGTACCAGATGTTCATGACAAAGTGCTTCCATACCAGCTTTGAAATGACAAACTGTTGGAACAACTCCATGGAAACATATGCTAATTTAACATTTCTAATTGAGATTTTTTTTAATATCCCTAAATCTTATGTCATTGTAAAATGGCTGTCAACAAACTTACAATTCCTTACAAATCTGGAAACAACTCTTCTAATCTCAGGAATACATGAAGTCAGATTCACCAGGATTTGGGCACCTGATCACACAAATGCATTTGAGCTGTGCAAAGTAAATCAAGTAAAGACACTTGACTTGCTAATGTGTTTTGTATACATCTGAATGTTTCTGCAAATACTTCTGTACCATCTCCTTAGGAACCATGAACATAACTTCCCCAGCCAGAAACATCTTTGAGCCTTAGGCGAACTGTATGCTAAAAACACTTGCTTCTCTTAGGCAATTTTTAAAATAATCATTCCATATTACTGTAACATTTAATTCTAGATTTTGCGATTTCCCAATCCAAACAAATGAAGGATGACTTGCAAGTTTTTTTCTGGGCTTTCCACTTCAGTCAAATCACAAGTAGGCTCTTTACAAATCACAAATCACTCCTTACTCTCTATTCTTTAAATCATGTTGCTGCTGCACTAGTAAGAGGAATGAGAATTACTGTTAGAATTTAACTTTTGACATTTTGGGGATTTCTGCATATGTCTGGGGAAAAAACCACGATGCATGTATGAAAACTTACAGACAATCTGGAGGCCAGTGCCAATATTACATTCACTTCAAAATCTAAGCATAAACTTCTAAACAAGAAATTTACTCCTTTGGGAACAAAGTTTGATTCAATCAAAATCAAAATAGCTATTAACATTCACAGAGGTTTACCAGTTGTCAATCACAAACATAGTTCAACAGCCATTAAAGTCTTTAAGACTAGCCAGAGAAGTAAGAGTTATTGGAGATGATAAACTTATGTATGCGACATTAGATGTTCACAATCTGTAAAATAATTCATTGTGTGTATGCTGGAAAACATAATATCACCAAGCACATCAAAGGTGGTTTTTGTTGTGTTTTTTTTTTTTCTCTTCCTGAGAGAACGATTTTTTAACAGCAGACTCTTGTAAAATACAACATGAGAGTCATGACGTACTACAGAAATAGCAGAAGTTGTTCCAGCTTTTGGGCCAGGTTGTTTTTTTGTTTTTGAAATGAAAACATTAATGTAGAAAGTTAGGCAGGTCTGTGTGCACCTGAAGGATGGATTTCCAACCATATAAGTATTTGGAGAGGTGGTCCAGTTGAGAGGAAAGACCATAGACAAAAAGAGCATTTCAGAACTGTATTTGTGCAAAGTCAAGATTGTTTAAAGTGTGGTGGTGGAGATGAGGACAGATATTTCGTCAGGGCTGTAATATTTCATGACTTTTGTTCTTTTCATTGTGATCTTTCCCTGAAATGCCTTAAAAATTATCATGAAATATAACCAGTCTTCTACTTCCTTGCAAAGACCACAGCTGTGTTATGACAAGAATTGTTTTAGTGGAACTGACTAGATAGCATTCGCATCCTGGACTTTAATCTTAAAAGCCAGCATCTAATAGTGGAACAATTATATTAAGTTGTCAAGTCCTACAATCACATTTAATCATAGGGAGCAACTTCTGGGCCATGATCTCACTATCTGTTATGTGAAACAATGTCAGGGTCTAATTGATTCTTGTGTGAGACGTCAGGGGCATAAAAGCAAACTTGGCTCCCTTACAAGATAAGCATGGCAACATGGTGTAAATCTTACATTCTGAGATCTACTCACACTTTCTCAGGCTCTATAAATTTTGCTTAGGGTATGAAAGAAAAGTCTTTGAAATAAAGATGAAAAGGAAAAAAAGTCTGGACATTTTTCATGAAAGAAGTGGGAGGGGCTCACTCAGGAACATACAGGAGTAGGTTCTCAATGGTCCCTTCAGTCCTTTGCTTTAGCAAAAGGAACATTAAATTATAAAGAGGAATTCTTGATAAATAGGGAAAATCACTGGCATCTGCACTGTTTCTGAGAGGTTGCCATGTAATTTGACTGTAAATGATACTAAAGTGCTGCTCAGCAACAACATTATTTGTAGATTATTTTTAGATAATTAAGAAAATTATTTTCCATTACTACTCAATTGTTTTCTTTCTTGTAAAGCTGTTACAAACTTGCCTAATGTAAAAGACTGAATTGAAGTCTACTCATCAAATTATCTTCCAGTCATTAAAGAAACTAAAACTCTGAAATATTTCATAATCTCACAGTTACACTGAAGTGCATGAACTGTTCAGCAAGTAGAATGTATCTAAGTAATTCTGGGCTATAAATTGTTGGATTTATTGAAGTTTAAATGAACCTTCAAAGAGTATGTTTCTTGCTCATTTCCTGGCTTGTGGACAACAAGATGCATTACAATGATTTTGTGGTTCAGTATCTGTTTATATGATTTCCGGCTCAGGGTTACAAGTTTTGCAGAGGATTTTTGTGAAACAACAGAAGGCTCTTTCCTTTTCTTTTTTCTCAGAAACTGTTACAAAGTTTTCTTTTTCTTACAGTTAAGACCATAAAGTTATCAAGCAATGAACTTGTTTTATGAAGAAAACCGAAAAAATAAATTGCAGGGTTTTAGTTGAAAAGACCACTGGCCTTTTGTATTGTTTTGCATGATTACCAGGTTCTTTCTTCAAAGCAAACCCACATACCTATCTTTGCATTTAATTTACAATGGTATCTTAATACTAATATTTACTGCTTTTCCTAAACTAACCATTTTAGTTTCAAGTAATGATCCAGGAAGTGGGAAAAAAAAAAAAAGGAAGGAAAAGTGTCTGAGCAAAAATGTGTCTTTTTACATTAAAAATTCCAAAAAAAGGAGAAAATGATTGAAGATTATTAGAAATTAACAATTACTCTAGTGCAAATAGTTGAACACTATCAGGGTAGCCTTAACTGAATTTAATTTTCTAGCATTTCTAAAATAACAATGAAAACCAAAAAACCTTGGAGTCAGGACCTGAAGAGAAGAATTTGTGAATGAAACATAACAGGTATCTGAATTTAGATGACTGAATAAGAACTAAGCACAAAGGTATTAAAGGAGGAGAAGCGTCTAGAGAAATGAAAAGCATGTAAAGGTATTATGTAACAGCAAGTCTCCAGGTTTGAGTATCTCTTCCTTTTCAAACTCTTCGGCCTGGTAAGGAAGACCTATAAGAAATAATGGGCTAAACACTGTACCTTTTTCTCATTCAAAATAGGTTTCTAGAGAATGAGAAACCAAAATAACATATTGCAATTGAAAACAAAGTACTGAAAAACAAGAAACAGATTGCAATTCATTAAAAAAGCACTTAGAAGTAATTAGGAACATCTGTAGAACCGCTACACTGAGTTATATTGCACATCTTTCAGAGTCAAAATATTTCAATGAGACAGTATTATTTCAAATAATAACAACCTAGTATCCTACAGCTCCTGTTCTGTTTTTGTTTTGTGTTTTTCACTATGCCTCCACTAGTCATACACATATTGCAATATTTCCTTTAAGAATCTTTAGGATAATTATTAATTTTACTGAAACTTGCTAAAAAGAGTACTATGCCCAAGTGGGAAAGACTCAGAGAACTGTAGTAAGGAATTATGCTTTCATATTAAATACTCCTGACATTTCCAGGTTGACGGATCTGTCTTTGATGAAGTTTTATTTCACAGTTCCTTCTAGTTGCTGTATTATCATACATGTTCATACTCCATGTTCTTCAAACATTTTTGTAATATCTATCCATTTTGTCTTGAGAAATCCAGCGTATTTAGTACCTGTTCTGTTGACATTAAAGAAGGATGACTTTTCTCTGTTAGATCTGTTCTAAAAGTGCTTAAATGCTTCTTCAATACGAAGTCTGCTAGCGTTAGGCCTTAAATTCATCAAGACCTCTTTAATTTTAGTAATCTGTCTTTTCAATATTAACATATAGCGACACTGTTTCATGCAATGACATGAAGCTATGTCAGCAAACTCATTTAAATACTGGAACTCCTACTGCCATGGCACTGAACAGCTACACTTGGGCCCATAAGGGACTGCTGGGTGGCAGCATATGTTCAGAGGTATACTCCATTGCAGTACGCAGGAATATGTATAGGTCAGATATGGAAACTCAATACCCAAAATGTAATGAAACTGAACCTGCAAATGAAACCTGGTCCCAAGTGGAATAAATTGCAAATACTCCATTCACTGCCACAAGGTGTCTTCACACTACGACATCTTCTAGGGTACAGAGAAGGTATCAGTGGTATGGCATGATACAACATGACTCGGGATGTTTGGAGATCCAAATCAAGACTTCATATTTACTTGGGAAACCAAAGTATAAACTTCATTTTCAAAACATACTATTCTCGCTTTCTCACAAACACATACACACAAATATCCCTCACAGAAAAAATGAGTTGGTAGGTGTATTTTCTGAAGAATAAACTCATCCTTACCTGCATTTCTTGGCAGAAGGAAGCTGTTGGTCCAAAAAGAATCTGACACTGTTCATCTGCTGTGTAGGTCATTCCTGGGAGCTTGGAGGGAATAATCACAGAATTGAGGCTCTGAGGATTCGTCTGTAGCAGACAGTTACTGGCCTTTGACCTGGCAATATGCAAAGATTCATATGCTGAGCAATCGTAAAAGGTCTGATTGTCATGCTGACTTAAACATGCATTTGACATTAGAAAAATGTGGACTCTTGCGATTTTTCATTTGCAGCACTTTGCTGTCATTCAGGGAAATGACTTTGTATAAATTAATATGGCTTACTTGATAAAAGTTAACAGTCTGTTCTGATGTTGCACGTTTGCAGAAAGATACTATAATTTATCTGCTATGATAGGAATTTCAGGAAAGTCCTGGACAACATTTTAGTGCAAAATTTACTGAACTGGTTTGGATAGAGATTTAAACAGTTATGAAAACCAGACAATTTTTAATGCATAAGCAGTTGTGTAGCTTAGTTTTCACATCTCAAAGTATCTGAAATATGAATTGAGGACCTCAAATTAATAATTTCAAATTACGTCTGTATATGCTTTAAAAACATACATTTCTGAGTTAGTAGCCAAATCTAATTTTTTCAAAAGTTAAAAAAAAAAGGAAAATACTTAAACCTGTTTGTTAAAGCACCAAATCATGGTTTTGATTTCTGTCTAGATTCGTTATAGATGTGTCAGACTGACACAAGTAACTTATGCTACCCAGTATCATGAAGCAGACCTTTGAGGACTGCTTAACTGTTTAAACTTAACGAAGGAACAGAGCTTTAGGGAACAGATCCATACAGATAAAACTAAATGTTTTAATTTGGTTTCTGAGTATACTATTCTCTAGTAAATATTTCACAGTAAATTTCTATTACAAATTGACCTAATGTAATTATACTGCATGGTTTGATATTAAACAGCACAATATACATCAGAGAGTCTATATAATGTTCATAGGTCATTCACTGTCCAACATTCTTCAATACATAGGATATTAATTTGCTTTAATATATTCACACATATATAGATGTAGATAATATATATAAGTATAATAATGTACCTTAACACATGCAAATATAAAAATACAATTTATTGTTGAAATCAGATTTTAATCAATCTGTCAAATACTATATAGTTCATGAAAAAATTATTTTGATGGTTTATATAAACAGGTATCTCCCACAGAAGTGGTAAAAATACTGAAAACTTGCTGTTTCATTATATTTGTTGCTACATCTGTAAATGATGTAAAAGAGTTCTTTTTCTTGAATGATATACCTGAGAAATCTTTCCAGATCTTCCCTGCTGCACTGAGACCATGAAACATCCCCAAGATTCTGTCCTTTAATCCACTCCCCAGACATGATGTGAAGACCATCTGCACAGGATGGGTGGTCATTGTCGTGGTTTATCCCCATGCTGAATTTTGGAGTTATTAAAAATAAACCAAAGCATAACAAAATGACAAGTTGTTTTCAACATGTTTAAAGTTAAAACTCTTGCAAGAGTTATGAAAAATTCATGCATATTACATGTAAGAAATCTCTTCTGATGTTTTTCCATGATACCTTTCACAGAAGTTCATGAAACTCTGTGTGGAGGACAATTCTGTACTATAAGGTGAAATTAAAGCCTCATCCGTTTGATGGGAAAGCTACTTTCTAATGAGATGTCCAACATATACTTTGTGCAACTTTCAGAACTGCACAACTACATCAGGTTTAATGAACTGTACTCTCGCTGAAGGGCAACAAAAATACTGGAAATTCACTTTTTTACATCAGTGAATTGTTCCATACTTTGGCAGTGATTCTATCTTAATTCCAAAGATTCTGTTCATTAACATTTTACATAATAGCAAAATGATTATTACTTCAATGTATAATTATTGTATCTACAGAAAAATCACCTAAATATGCTTTCAACAACTACTGTTAGAATTACCACTCTTGAAGAGAGTCAATGGATTTTGATTTTTAAGACTCAGCATCCATATGCACCCCAGTGAGTTCTCACAGCAATTCAAAATTCTACTAAAAACTAGCTTGAAGCCAATCAGTTAACTGAAATGAAGACTCATTGTGACTCTCATTCACAAGTAAACACAGAAGAAGAAGACAGACTTCAATCAAAATGAAGTTTTCAAAATTAGCAAAGTGGATAAATGCTTGACGGGTATTAAGATAAATAAATTAAATACTCTGGGCTGATTTTGAAGTCTTTTAAATAAGCATGGGACTACTGTCCAGAACACTGTATTCAAAATGGTGCTGGAATTTTGCAACTCTACTCTGCACTGCAGAAAAGCAAAACTTTAGGATGGATAAAGCTTTATACCTGTTACTGTTTCCTTCAGCCAAAAGCAGTCAAATTGCTTAGAGACTGCAAAGATGGGAGAAGTTTGCTGTTTTGATAGAAAATCTAGAGTACATCATTCCTTCTCTGTATTTCACCAGATCGCAGTGCCAAAGGACAAAAAAGCCTGTCACCCATCACTGAAAACACCAGCTCACTTTTTCTCCCCACCCTATCCCAAACCCCTCTCATGATTACATCAGCTTTTATACCATCTTGCAAGCCTGCATGACCTTGTGTTTACTAATGACATGAATTTAAACATCACGTAGGGCCTTATCTTGATCATCAGAGTACTCAGCCTCTTACAGTGATGTGTACACTCCATAATCTGGAGCACTGGAACAACTGATTCTGCATGAAGTGGGTAATTTTATTAGCCATAAACCATCTAACCAAGGTAAACAAATCCATCTGACTCTCACCCCAGTTTCTGTCTTTTCCTGTATGACCTGAATGGTAAAAAACAACTACACAAAAGTAGCTTTTCACTCTCCTTACATTCATTTTACATGCCTCACATAAAGAATTTGAGACATCCTTATGTGAAGAGAGATATCCGTGAGAACTATGGGAGAACACAGAAAATCAGGTGAGATTTTACTTTGCTGACTGCACAAGAAATAGAGCTTGATTACAGTGCTTCAAGCTATATACTACCTCACTGCAAACATACTCAATTACCAGTATCATATACACTATGATTTGAAATGAAGCATTTGCAACATGTAAATACAAACAATTTTGTGATACAGCTTATTACAGAATCATAGAATTGATGTCTCCATTTACACTAAGTGGAAATTAACACATATATATGTTACTTAAAATATTTTTAAAATTAAAAAAAACCCAAACAAAACATAATTTCAAATTACTATTATTTTCCATCCACTGAATATTCTGAAGAGCAATTCTTTAAGTCAGACTTTGTCATAAACTAACCCTTAAAATCACCCAGAAAAATGTGTGCTGAGCTTAACCAAGACATTTCCTGTTTCAAAAAACAGTTTCACTAGCCCACATCAGTGTAACCCTTTTTCCAATCTACTATATAAGAAGTGTTCTGTATAGTCTATCAGTACATGAATTCTGAGGACAAAATTGTCTTTGAAGTGGTAACAACTCAGTTGTTATATTTATAACAACTATATAAGCAACATTATACCAGCAACATTAAATGCTAATAAAAAAATAATTTCAACCATCTTCCAATACTTCAGATGCTATTCTCTTTTAGCTTTTCTAATCTGCTTTGACATTCAAAGGTAGTTCGAAATACCTGCACTAATCCAATAGAGTTCATTCTTCAATATGCTTTCACCTCCAAACAAAGTACACATTTCAAAATATCCAGCAAATAATGAAGACCAGTATCAAAGCCTCTGATTATCTGAATGAACAGCTACTTCAAAAAGGAAGTACAAGTCATTACACTAGCATGAACTAATTACATTGCAGAACAATACACAAGAAATATGCTAAAGTATCAACAGAACCTGCTCTTAAAAATTCTTAGAAATCTTTTCCTCAATGTGTACTGTTGATCTCTTCTATAGTATGGTAATGACTGTGTATTTTTATCTGACCTAGCATGAATTCCAAGACCATGTAAAAGTATATATTGAGTAGAATTAATTCCTGATTTCTTTCACTACACCACATAATGTCTGTGGTGAAAGAAAGAAGGTGAACAGTCATTGCGACCTTCTCCAGCAACAGAATGTAAAGTAAGCATGTGTATCAGCTTCTTCATTAACAGTCAATGGTATAACAATATTCAGTGCTCACACTTGTGGTCATGGCATTTTCTAGACTTCCTTGCTGCGCTGGAAGGAGACAACTACATGCTTTCACTAAAACAAAGGCACAGCAGAAACTGTCTAAGGTGCTGTTCTGTGCTCTTCTTATAGAATTATTATGCTAATACTGGGCACACTGCTGTTTGTGTCTATAAACTCCCCTCAGCTACAGCTGTTATCATTCAAATTCATGCAAAACACCACCATATGCACGTGGGAGGAGGATAGTGAGTTTGGAGTAAGAAGAAAACTTTGTAACAGTCTGAAAAAACATAATTAACAAAGACAACAGTGCTGTACTTCAAAGTAGTAGATGATCTCTATATAGATATGAATTCTTTTATCAGGAGTGTTATTTTTTCCACCCATTCTGGTTAAAGACTATATATGGCAGATAAAACATGAAAGTAGGAAACATCCTATGGAAAGCATTCCCTAACTCAAATATTAGCAGCATTTCAACTCACGCTATGAAACTAAACTGTATTTTAATAATCTCAGTTTAAAAGTATTTTGACAAAGAACCTTGGTCAAATAAACCACACTAACATTATACATGGTTGTCAAGTCAACTGAAAAAATATTTTTATCTAATAAAACTTCTAAAACTTGTTTAAAAAACACTGCCAGATTTTTTTTGGTGATATCATGCAGAAAGTTGGAACAACTTCTACTAAATTTTGAAGATCATCCCTATTGATGTCTAATGTGCAGTAGGAACAGCACAAAGGAAAACCCTTAATTTCTCTCCTTGATTTTAAGGGAAAACCCTTAAATTCTCTCTTGAATGTCAGAGCTAACAGTTCAGGTGACCAAAAGTAGGAGACAAATATTAGTACATTTTTTCAGTTAAAAATAATTCTTTTACAATTCACTTCTGCTGCAATTGTATGCATGCAGCTGGATTCAAGTTAGATGACAGCACCTCTCCTGCTATCAAAGGAATAGGTTATAGGCTTACAGGCACAAAATGCCTTCCAGTGTCAACCCACACACTGAAAAAATACCAAGCACCACACTTTGATTTGATTTATTTACAGTGGGAATTAAGAAATAAAATCTTTTTAAAGGCTCAACAAAAGGTCCTCAGTCATTATACTATATTTAAATAAGTTAAACAAGACTATACACACATCTTTTGGAAAGAATTAGGTCAGCATTGTAAAGTGCTATTTTGTATTCGCACTATATGACTCCAAAAGTCTCCTACACTCATGTCATCATTGATGTGATCCAATCCCCTTTCAGGTGAAAAGCTTTTTATTATTTATCCATTACTTTCAATGTGCTTTGCAAATGGCAAACGATTACCATCTTATTCCAGTTAAAAGCACGGTAGCGGAGCTGAACTAGAATGATGCTATTAAACTAGAAACAGGCAATGCAGCCACAAAGACTAAGTCGTATCAGAAACTTCACATATGAGGAAGTACTCAGGTGAATTCAGACGGATGTGGAGAATTACTTTAGGTCTATCTGTGAATAAAAGAAAGCAGCTAGAATTAAAAAGATTAAAGAGAATTACTACCATTCAGTCACTAACAGTGAAAGAGGTTAGGAAATAAGAGATGGATTAGGAAAAGCATGAGAGCAAGCATTCATGGAATCAGGAGTAGGTTGATGAATATTCAGTATAGTATAGTAGAGTATAGTAGATTCACAAATCCTAAGAGTTCAGCCCATGAGTCAAGCGGCAGAAGAGTGATGAGTGTAAACTGCAGATTCAGGGTAATAGTACTAGTTTAAACTCAAGTCAGAAAAAAAATTATTGAAAAATCGTTCCCTTTATGAAGGAGACAGTAAATTTCTGAGTGCTGCTGCCAGTTCATGCCCATGATGTGTGATGGGATCAGGCTGCCATCTGACTTCTGCCAGAATTTGGTTTTTTTATAAATGATTGCTACACAGCATTTATAAATTTGCTGCAATTATTATTCTACAGATTTCCTTCAATTCTAGCAAATAAATCACAAACATATAAAGGATTTTATTAATTAAAAAAAATAAGAATTAATTAAAAATCATTATTAATTACAAAGTATTATCCTCCCTATTATTTCCACTGTTTTCTTTTTTGTCATAATATCATGCAATATTAAGTCAGAATGACCATAATTTCTTAAAGTATGGATTTGGAAATGTCAAGGTTTAGATCTGTATATGGTATTTAATAGTACAAAGATTGTCACAAGAATTTGTACAATATGAAATTTTGCATATCACTGTATCACACAGATGTATTTGATAAGTGGAAATAACACCACTCATTGACTATTACTGACAGGAAAACGGAAGTTGGACTACTTTGTTAGTACTTGGATTGCAATTTTTAAACAAAAAAACCTTTCATCACACTGCTGTCTTTATATGGGAAATTATGTAAGCAAATGGACTAGCAGCAGGTTTCTATCAGAAATCTATCATTTTACAGAATTAATGCAAAAATATGCATTAAGATATGCTGTTCTGTTTCGTTTAGCCCAGCCGGTGAAGTAAACTTTATGATTTTTTTCACAAGTGTTTTAAAATACATAATGGTTTTGGAGGCCATTGCATAAATGTGATTAAGACACATCATTACTACTTGTAAATGAATTATTTAGTCTGAAGTGAATTGCAACACAAGTAACTCAGCTGCAGAAAAACCATGACGGTAAAAGATTATTTCTTTTGGAAAAACACTGTCTTCTAAGGAAATATCTACTAGACAAGGACAGCTCAATCTTCTTAATGATTTGATGAGAAGAAAAAATTGATGTTTATGCAATGAGTATTTCTGTTTTGTGAACATTCTCTAGGATGTTGTCTATCTTAACTAGGTAAAAAAAAAAAACCAAACCAACAAAATGTATATTATTATACAGATATTAACACATACTGCATACTGCTGCTCAGCAGAGTTCTTTACCTTTTGCTAAACAGCTGTTCTCTATTCTTTATTACTCCAACACCATCATGCTTCAAGAAGTTGGATCTAGACATAGCACCTTGCCATGGTCTTTTGACTTAAGTGTATAAATAATTTAAAGCTTTGATGTGACAGATGTATTTCACATCATAACATGAAGACAGATACTACTTCTCACTGAAGGTTTTTTTTTTACAGACAGTGTGTAATACAGGAAAAGTATTCACTTCTGGTAAACATGATACCTATGCCACATCCCACAAATGGCAGTACTTCCAGATAAATAATTATGTCTGCATTTTATGTCTTTAATCTTATGCCAAGGAAAAACACTGACATACGACATTTCTCCAAATTGAAGAAAATATGCAATCAGGAAAAATGACTTTAGGCTATCATGTACTCAATGAATAGACAAAAAAGGAAAAGGTTTCCTTGTTAACAAAAACCATAAACCATTGACATTATGATAATCTCTTGCCAACTTTTTAACAGCTATTTTAAATGTATTAGACTATCAATTAAGCCTATACATCCTGTAGGATGTTCAGTCACTAGCTGCTCAGTTGGCAAACACTGTTCTAAGAAGAGCTAACTCAGTCCATGTGGGTATATTATAGTTTAGGAGAAACGGGAGTCTGATATCTTTCTGAAGTTGATTAATCTAAACATAACTTACTAAAAATGCTGATATAGGCTTATTTCACTGTCTCAGTGATTCATTTCTTCCTAAGCTGTTTCTTCAGCTGTCTAGCCAAAAGGCTAGTGCAGCTTGATTTCTGTTAGGTATTGTTGTGATGTGCATGCAGAAAGAAGATCTTTACTGAGCCTCTGTTTTTAGAATTTGTCTACGCAAAACTATTTTTTTCATGGTTTTGAATCACCATATAGATTTTGAGAGTCTGAGTAAATGGAAATGCATTATATGTAGTAAACTGCACTTTCTGTCATCTCTAATTGCAAATGTATTTTGTTGGACAATTTCCAGGCCACTGGCAAGTTTGATAAGATAAATCCATCTCCCCAATAAGAACCTAGGCTGTTTTAAATCAACATAACTCCATGAGTTCAGAACACAGACGCTTGCTTTGATACGCATGAAGGAAGATTGGAGACTATAGATTTTTAAAGAACTTAGCTAATAAAGCACGAAAATTGAATGACAGAATCAAAGGTGATGTCAAGAACCTTGTGACTGTTTATTGGGACAATGCTATTTTTTGCCACTGTTTTGTATTTACTGTCATTGGAGGGGTATTGAGTTGTCCCACCTGTATGGTTGAACATCTAATAGAGGCTTTGAAATGCATTAAAATATTAAAAAAAATAAAAATAAATCTATTTTTAAAAAGGCAGCGCACTGTGGGTTTTCTATTGCAACAGTTCTGAACAGTTGTCTTATGGATCCTTTTCCCAACCTAATAGTAAGAAAGGCAGCATTTGTGTTTAAAATGGGATTATTCTCATAAAAATCATGTTTGAAATAAAGAATATATAATGTTAAAATGCAGTATAAAGTGACCCCCCCATTGCCTTTTATAAAAACAATAAAGTAAAAAACAAACAAAAGGGGAAGCATTGTATCTTTCCTGTTAAAGAGCAAATTTAATAAATGTAGTTCCATATTAAAAAAGTACTATACTTTATAAATAAAATTTCCTTCAAAATGAACATTTTTGAATAAACAGTATTGAAAATGTTACTACAGGTATTAAAAAAATACAAAAAATAATATAAAAATATATCAATTTTTCTGCAGCTATGCACGAACTGCAGAGAAGCGTAGCCATTTCTATCTAAACCTGTCAATGACACAAATACATGTATAGAAAAGATAATTTATTGTAATTTGGTTTGCATGTGCTTTAAAAATGAT
The DNA here is from genome assembly GCA_025447955.1 of Psilopsiagon aurifrons. Lineage (NCBI taxonomy): Eukaryota > Metazoa > Chordata > Aves > Psittaciformes > Psittacidae > Psilopsiagon > Psilopsiagon aurifrons. The sequence goes on from JAOEHY010045403.1 coordinate 17,984, forward strand.
TCTAAAAATTTTGCAAAGTGCAGGTGTGCTTTTCAAAGTTAGGTTCCTGTGTCTGCACTTCAGTTGACAGTCAACAAAAATTTTATTTGGAACAAAAACCTCAATAACGATGAAAATCAGTCAAAACAGTTAAAGCTCAACATCCTTGACTGACAGGCTACTTCTGAATACAACAAGGGTTATAGAGTCTGGTCTGAGCATCAGTCTTGGAAGAACTGCTGGGGAGCAACACTGAGCTTCCCTGTCCAACTTATTACAGATACTGTTTCTCATACAGTAGCCCTCAGAATGTCAAAGATAGATCTGATTTGCCTGCTGCAAGACATAAACTTCTCTATAAAATCAGTATCCCATGCTCTCAAAATTGCTTATGTAGAACCAACACATCACCCGTAACTTCATAAGAATTTTACAACTATTTCCCATTTTCTGCATCTAGGATTTTGTACATCACCATTTCTCAGGAAGTATAAGGTACTGCGCTATTCTTGATTAAGATACCTTTCTTTTTCAAATCCAGAAATTGCACCGTCAAGTTTTATTCTCTGTTTTTATTGTGCAGAATAAAGCTGTACTTATATTTCACTAAAATATCTGATATTATCATATCTGACTCAATAAATTTTCTAATTTACTCCACCAGTAAAATTATCTGCAGATCATATCCAACTGTGTTTCTTTTCCTTGGTTTACTGTAATAGGAACCAGTGTACAAAAATGTGTCTTCCTCTAGCCATTCCTTTCTTTCAATATTAGCAAACACTACAGTAAAAAAAAAGTAAAAACAGAGCATATGGCTACAACACACAAATAACAATTTTTTTCTTTTGAAGTTTTTCCTTTATCATAACTATCACTCAAACAGGCTGGGTCGTATTAACCTGGAGTTGCTTTCTGCAGTTAGAAAAACTCAAAAAGAGAAAACCCAGAAAATATTGATTTCATGCAGCATCTCACAAGTTACATAATTGCTCTGAATTTGCTTATTTTGCATGCATCCAGAACAAATTTTAAGTAGAAATATTTTAAGTTTCAATTCTTTCTTGTAATTCACTCATGTTTCAACATTAGATGCTATGACATCCATTCTCAGCTCAGACCAAATTTAAACCAAATCACTTTTAGTTCAAAGTGTTTGTCCTAAGATACCTAACTTTAATGCACAGAGGTTCAAAGGATTTAACAAAACATCCTTCTCTGTCACCACTTTGAAACTGCTATTCTAAAAATGTATACTCAGATACTTGGAATAGATACTACAGGTAAAAATGACAGATTAATACACACCTCCCTTTTATTTTATTGTTTTATTTTATTTAAAAATAAGACCTCTCCTATTTATATTTCTTCAACAAGTACTGAAGACAAGAATCAAATCAACTTTTACTAACAAATTTGATTACTGCAACTTGAGAAATTTTCCATTTTGCTTCAAAGTATTCCTCTTGGCATGAGTAAAAACACCCAATCCAATTGCAAAGGAAAGTTATCTTCACCTGCACTTTGTCATTCTTTTCTATTAAGGGGAGGAAGAAACAATATTAATGTTATGATGACCAGTGACTATTATACACTTTAATAGGATCTATCCTAAGAATGCCAAATTAAATGAACGCTCTTCCAACTCATGATCTCATTAAAATGTTTGTTGGCAACAAGAGTCAGAGCTGGATGTGATACACAATACCACAGCCCGAAAATCAAAAACATCTTGGGCCACCTGTTTTTTCTCTAGACAATGTCAGTCCTCACAGCTAACCTGGTCATTGTGTAGCTGGAAAGACATCTGTATTACTCCAAGTTGCAAACATTTTCTTAATTTACATACTAAGTATCATCAGATGTCACTACTATTATTAACAAAAATACTGTTTTCCAAATTTTCCATCAAATGTAAAAGGCATTTCTGACAGAAGAAGGGAAAACTAAAATATGCAATCAAATTAATCATAGCAGTATTATATGCAAACAAATACTAGGGTTTCTTATCCACATACTTACTTGTGACCCATTTCATGGGCAATAGTAAAAGCAAGATTCAAACCATTGTCCTCGGCAATTATGCATTTTCGTTTTTCACTGCACATTCCACTTAGATATGCTATACCTAGGAAACACAACCACCACAATAAATTATTTTTTGTTATTACTATCTGTGTGTATTATGGCATTATTGACCCCAAACAGATCTAAACCCTCATTCTGGTAAGTGCCATCCAAACATATAAACCGACATCTGACAAAGGTTTACTTACTCGTAAGGCAGAACAGCTAATTTTAGCACAGAATTGGATAAAAGATAGCAAACAAATCACAACCAGCAAACAAATTACAACAGTATGACTATAAAGACTGCAATGTGCAGAAATTGTATGCTTTAAAAGCATTGCTAGGTACCTTAATGAGATGTGATAGAACAGACATATGAGTATCAATACTACTGTAAATGAAAATAGAGGTCTTACAGCAATAGGACAGAAATCTGAATAGGTATTTCCTCTGACAGGCTTAGAAGAACAGAACACAAAGTGCAGAGCAGTACCCCCATATTGTCATTGTTAAGTATTGATATAATGTTCAGCATGTTGAGGATTTAAAACGTGTAAGAGAGTCAGAGAATTCACAGGAGACTGCAGCCTGACAAATACATTCACTGCAGAGGTTATAATGTCACTATGTGATATCTAAGTTTTAAAAAAAATAGAAGCCTGAATAGTAGGCTTCTGATTTCAATTTCAGTTTCTAAAAAGTAAAATGTCTCTAATTGCAAAAGCCTGAGGAATATGTAGCTTAATTAGGGTAAAAGTGGCTTTCCAGACCACAAATATACTTAGTGAGGACCTATTGTCACTCATCGTTTGAATTTTCAAAGTAAGCAATCAAAACCGTGTTTCAAGTGTTTGGCCTTCTTCCCAGGAACATCCTTTCAATGGAATGGTGCTCTCTGGACCAAAATGTTTGCTGGATGTTTGCATGTAAAGGTCAAGTTTGAAATGTTTGACAGTGTTTGAAATTTAGTCATAATAAGATAACATAACAAGATAAAACTCATTCTTCTTAGAATCCAAGTATTTGTCAGCCTGTAAGCACAACGCCTCATCCATAACACAAAATTCAAGTAGTAAGCCCATTGCTAGCCTGCCACTGATGCTTTTAACAGAGCTAGTTAAAAGTTTTTTGACATAGAACTTTTGACAAAAAATGTTGCTAAGAACTGAACAAAACCAGCCACAGATTAGATGTGAATAAGGCAGCCTATTCCAACTTTTATTAGTTCTTTCCAAAGATGGGAGAAAAAATGAAATGAAGCAGGAGTAAAAATAATTTAGGTTACAAAAAAAGGCAAAACATGTTGAAAGCAAAAAATTTTAAGTCCTTCAAATGACAGCTCATGCTAAATACAGGTATCATTTATATGAAATCCATTGAAAATAAGAGAAATAAGAAATGCTCTGAAATGCAATGTTTTGTTTTTAATACTACACTCCAGTGGCTGAAATAAAAAGAAAAATATTTCAAAAACTATTTTGTGCCATGTAGTTCCAGATTTACATATATTTTCTCTCAAGTTTTGATGACTGAACAGGAAGAGAGAGAATTGCCATTCATACTGCAGCTCTAAGTAGTAGAGCTGGAACTGATAGCAGAAGAAGCAGACGGCAGAGCCCTGGCTTCAGCTGACACAACTAATTTAGAAGGTGCTAAACCAAAACTGAAAACTTACTGTTGGTATAGAAAAATTCCAGTTCTGCATTTTGAAGTCCTGTCAGCATCCCTATTACTATCATCGAAATTCAGAAATACCTTCCTTACTGTGCTGGGTTTTGCTGGGGTAGAGTTAATTTTCTTCACAGTAGCTAGTATGGAGCTATGTTTTGGATTGTGCTGGAAGCAGTGCTGATGACACAGCAATGTATTAGTAGTTGCCGAGCAGTGCTTACAAAGAGTCAAGGCCTTTTCTGAGTCTCACATCACCCCACCAGCGAGTCAGTTGGGGCTGAACAAGAAGTTAGGAGACGACAGAGCCACGACAGCTGACACCAGCTGATCAGAGGGATAGTCCATACATATTCCATATAGTATGGCATCATGCTCAGCATTAAAACTAAGTGCAGGGCAAGGCTCAGGGAATGGTTGGGCATTGATCAAACTTGTATTTCTTAGTTTGGGTTTTTGGAGGTTTGTTTGTTTTCTTAAATCTTGTTGTTATTTTCCTTTTCATTATTATTTTAAAATTATTATAATATTTCAATTAGTTTTTATCTCAACGCCTGAGTTTTCTCACTTTTACCCTTCCAATTCTCTCCCCCATTCTGCTGGGGGGAGAGGGAGCAAACAGCTGTGTGATGCTTAAGCCACCAGCTAAGGTTAAACCAGGACACCTACTGATGATGAGTATCCTGAGTTGGATAAAACATACTTGCTGGATCTACAGAAAAAGAAATCCCCAACCTCCCTCTGTCTGTTGATGAGTACTAACAGAAAACTGTCTGCTGCTCTCTAGTTTTCTGTAAGGAAAAGAAGTCCTCTGACATTTTGGCCTGTAAAATGGCAGATTCCAGAACATTAGCAATGTCTTTCCATACAACATGCATACTATTAGTTGTTATCCAGTATCTGCCAGCCCCCCAGTTTGATCCCAAAGTAGTAGGCACATAGCAAGTTTCATACCTACTCTAGAAGAAGCAGTCAGCAGTAGCAGGCATTTTCAACAATACGCTATATCTGTTTCACCAGTAAAGTTTTTATATTTTGCATTCCTTGTGGGGAACTGATTATGTTTGACCTACTTAAGTGTAACATATGAAACAAAAGACCTGCATTTCATTCAACCAGAGCTCTGACTCTAAAAGTGTCTAAAAGCATCATATATAACTAATGTTTTATGACTTGTACACTATTACACAAAGTAAACCTCATATGCAAGAGCCACATTCAACAGCAGCTAATGGGTGTAAATCAACCATCTGGTAGCTATGAACCAGCCTCATGTCTTGTCCTTGGCTATTAATTTTACATGTAGAGAAAAAGAAACTGACTTCAGTAAGCAGCTGCTCTTGCTTAGTTGTCTCTGCATTAAGAGGAGGAATTGCTGCTTTAAATATATGCATATTCACTGCAGCTTCCTGTAGCTTATTAACACAGCTGGAACAGTTCCAAGTTTAAATTCACAAAGAGATAACCCCC
>JAOEHY010045404.1:7598-28667 GCA_025447955.1 Psilopsiagon aurifrons
CGTGCGCGGTTTGTGCGTGCGGAGCGGTGCGGGGCTGCGCTCCTGGAGCGCACCCAACTTCGGGAAATGCGCTGAACCAGGGGCTCGCAGCCTCAGCTGCGCGCGCGGTAGGGGTGTCAAAGGAAACGCAGATCGCGGATTTATATATAGAAGTGTCGCGCTATTAATAATGGTACCGACAATAAAATGCGAAACTTCCAAACTCGCCGTACTTGCCTCAGTGCGCGCTCTGGCTCTGCGCTCCCCGGCGCTGGGCACGGCGTTACCTGCAGCCCGCTTGGTTTCGCTTTCAAACAAAGCTGTAGTGTTCGGGTCGCGGAGCTGCGCGGGGTCAGTGCGCGGGGCGCTGCTGCGGGATGTGCTTCCTACAGAACCAGCTTTTGACAACGTGGAGTGGGCGTTCTGTGTGGTTCGGGCTCGGTGACAGCTCTGCGGTGTGCATGTACTTCTGTGCTGATGCCTTTGGGAGTCAAAAGTTACTAAAATAAACTTCTTTGGATAAACAAATGCAGTGGCTTCAGTAATACTTCCAACTTAAATGTATATATTTACATCTCTAAGTTCCCGATGCTGGTAAATCTGAGCAGAGCACGCTTGCTGTCCCTTATTGAGGGAATAGAAAAGTGTTCATCTGAATATGCTGGTCAGTATTTTCAACGTGCTCAAGTGTATGTGAGTGAGCTCAGGAGTTGTCTCTAAAGTAAACTGGAAGTTTAGGTTTAAAGCAGATGCTCTTGAACTTACATAGTAATAACTCGGATAGTGGAAAGGAGTTGGTGACTGTGGAGGGGTGAGGAGTGCAGAACAGATGCACATCAGTCAGCACAAACAGGAGCCCCCAACACTGCCTTTAAGCACACTCTGTGTGCTGTGCCCAGCTGCTGTCACTCTGAGTCTGGGCTGCTGCAGTTAATGCAGGAGTTTGGGGTGCTTTTAATAATACCCTGAGAGGCTTCTGCTGAAAGAGGAGCTCCTGACCTCAAATTCTTCCTTTTTGGAAAGAATAAATGCTTAAATTGTGTGATCCTTAGTCCTGCGCTGCTTAAATGCTCATGCCTGGATTTGGTGTTTTGAGTAAATACTTAAGGAAAGGTTGGGCAGAGGATATGAGTCTTATCCAGCATTCAGCATTAGCTTGTTTGCAGTGTTGTCTTTCTCTGCCCACGTAGTGCTCCGCACTCAGTACCTGCTGCAGTGAAGGTGTTTCAGTGACCAATGCATGCAGGGTGTAAATGAAGAAGGGATGCATGTGTGGTGTGAAGTGTCTGAGGTGTGTTCCTGAAACTGACTTTGGAATGTTCGTTCTGTTGTCTTCAAATAAAAACTATGCTCTGTTGCTTCTGGAATTTAAACTTCTGTCAGTTTAAGCACTGAGGGGCTGTCAAAAACTGAGAATTTCTTGTCACTTCAAAAACACTCTGGGGAAGAACATCGTGTGGAGTCTGTTGCAGGTCAGCAAGTGGCTCCTCACTGCCTCTGAAGAGGCTCCTTCTGTTGCTCCACTGTGTAGCTGGTTGTTCCTCTGTGCTGCTGTAACTTTCCTGGGTGCCATGACTTAAATCACAGTTCTTAATAATCTTGCTAAATGTCTCTTTCCTTTCCTGACTGAAGAATCATGTACTGAGAACTTTATTCTTCAGTCATCTCCTAACCTGGTGGGTTGTCTGACAGCGGTTCTTGGTGCCCACAAACCATGTTTGCAGGCTGGGACCCAGCCGGGCAGACTGGAGGGTGTCCCTGCCTGGGCTGTGGCAGTCGTGCAGGTGGAGCAGCCTGTCCTGCTGCGGGTGGGGGGGCCATCTCTAACTGGGACGAGTTCTGCTCGGTATTTACTGCTTCACCTGAGGCATTGTGCAGTGGGCTGTGGGCATCCACCCGACCCCTGCTGCACTCCGAGAACCTCGCTCCTCCTCCCTGGAGTAATTTAGGAGCCTGCTCCTTCTTGTTGACAGTGCAAACAGCTCGGAGCCGGCTCCCTGGGCAGCAGGCAGTGCTGTGGTGAGCTCTCACCTTTCAAAGGCTTAATTACTTTTACAAAATATAGTACTCTGTCTGCTTTGAGCTATCGGGTGCTGTCAACACAGAGCTGCACCTTGCTAAATAAATGAACAGCCTTTTGCATCTCGGTGTTGGTGATCGTTTGCTTTAATCCTGGCTGCTCCTTGTTTGCTAATTTGCAGAGTTCATTAATCCACAGTGGGTTTCCCATGGTGTGTTTGGGGGTTTTGGTCTGGGTGTTGGTTTTGTTGTTTTAAATTGCCACATTATCCTCCAGTAACAGCCCAGAGCATCACTGTAAGGGGTAGAGCTGTGGGAACTGGGAAGGAGCCATGTGCAGTGCTGCTCAGTGAGCTGTCGGGACACTTGGTATGTGTGTGTGCATCCCGAGCCTTTCATTGCACAGTGTCTTACTGTGACATTGGTGTGGTTTTGTCAAGCATTGGTGCTTGCTGAAGGTGAACAACTTTTTTGGAGCACACTCTTTAACCCACTTGTTGCTGGAGCCAACACCGGGAGGGTTGAAATTCTGGGTGCCTCTGCATGGGCAAGTCGCAGTGCTGTAGCTGTGAACTTGGGGCATGATGTAAACCAGTGTCAGCTCATCTGTCCCTCCTACACTTGTAATGCCTTCTGTCCTAAAACCAAGCTGTTCTTTTTCAGAATAGTCACTTTAATCGTTTAAATACATAAAAATTACATAGGAGAAGGTGTTGCAGCACAAGTGTGCAAGAGGGGTACTGATGGAGGACGGTGGTTTCTGTGATGCATCACTGGTGGCTCTGCTCTGTAGAGTGGAGTGCTGCTTTTAAGTTAACATACGGATCTGTGTCTGGGTTTTGACGTCTGTCTTCTCTGTCCATGTGTTTGAGTTGCTGCCCCTGAAGTAACATCTGTAGCACTTGTAAATGGTGTTAATAATGCTGATACATGCCTGTGCAGGGCAGGTGATGTGAGGGGGGGTTGCAGTGCAGGTTATTAGGTCACAGAGTAGAAGACAATCCTGTAAGTAGGTAATAAATAGAGATTGGATGCTGTTTGCGGGGCTGTGTTTTATGCTTTTGTACCAGTTCATTAAGAGGGGGTAATCTTCCTGTTGCACGTTGCCTTTTGAATTCAGTTGGAAATGGAATTGGGCTGTACCTAAGCTCCCTCCCTTCCAGGTGTCATAAAAGACCTTGGGGTGCTGTGGTTTATCTTTCACAGAGTGCTGTAGTCTAGGCTGAGGGGTAAAGCAGGTTTAGCTTTGCTGTTTCTTCAGAGGGCAAATAGCATTTTACCTGGTAAAGAACAGGTGAGGCTTTTCAGAAGCGCAGGTTATGGTATTTGGCCACTTTGTCAGTTCTGCTGTTCTGTAGCTGCCCTCTTGGGTCACTCTTTGCAGGTAGAGCAGGAGCTTGGCCATGCTCTGCCAGCAGGGAAGTGCTCCAGCTCATGTGCTTCTGCTTTTGGTTTTTCTTCACAGTGCTTTCTGTCCAATAATCTCTTTTGGAAATCAAAGTGCAGAAGAAGAATAGTGGCAAAGCCTGTTGTGGAAAGACTGTCATTTATTCACTGTATGCAGAACCAAACTGAGTGATTTTGAGCATTTTTCTTGTGCTGTTAAAGTGCACAGAGCACCATATGCTGATTAAAAAGGGGAAGGGCAGACTCTTTTCCAGAACACAAATGCTTGACTGTGCAGATCACATCCTTTAGAAAGCAGAAAAAGAGCCCTGCGAGGGTGTAGACATACAATGATCCCATCGGGAGTGCTGGAGCCTGTGCGGGTGTTGCCATTCTCTGCTCAATGGGTGTACCTGGCTGCTGCTCGTGTGCACGTATCCTCTGAAACCTGGGTCTGAGCCAGGGAATGGGGGTTGGTTTGGGATAGGTTCTGGTTTGCTGTAAATAATTGAACTGACACAAGGTTTGCTGACCTGGAACCAGCAACAGCCATTCCTGGAGGTGCAGGATGGAGCGGCAGCAGCGTCATTTGCTGTGTAAGTCGTGCTTTGGAGAAGGTGGGCTGGGAAGTAGGAGACAAACAGAGGAACTGGGGGACAGAGCCTGGGGGGAGGTGGGTTCCAGTACTGACCCAAGCTGTGGGTTTTAGCTTTTCTTTTTATGACCATTTTATCTTGTCAGCTTGGCCCTCTTTCCTGGCCTGGCATGGAGGATGCTAATAAAGCGTAATTGTGGTTCCAGCCCAAGTGAGCAAATGGATCTGTAGTTCTGATTGGTCTTGAAATACAGATTTGAATGCACAAGCAAGGATGAACAGAAGTGGAACAGCAGATCCTCTGCATCTGGGAAGTTTAAAGTGATAATAATGCCAGAAACATTGGGAGATGGAATAACAAAGTCAGTGCCCAGCAGAAAGCGCTTCTGCCACGGCTGAGCCTGCAGAGCCGGCTAGTCTGAAGAAGCTGTGATTGAGTCTGTAGTCTCTTCCTTTGTCCATCAGCAAGGTTTGAATTCGGGATCACCAATTTTTTTTTCCCCCTCCTTGGCCAGCTTCCATGCAAACACAGAGGGCCCTCTCCTTGATTAGGTTATGATTTCTTTCTGTGGTGGTTAAGGAATGTGATGGAAGAGCCCAGGATCTCCATGCTCTTGCACATCTTGTGCTTGTACAATGAAACTTCTCAAGGTAGGACCACGTGCTGCAGTGAGGGATGTCACTTCAGAGCTGGGCAGCATCAACTAGATCAGCATCCATAGCCATTGTCACTGCAGCAGTGGGATTGTTCCCAACACGCTCTCCAGCTGCAGATGTCCAACACTTGATCTCATTTTTTCTCTTCCATACAAACAGCCAGAGAAAGGGTTGAGCCAGGCAGAGGGACCGGAAAATGTGGAGAGCTTGATTTTTTTTTCTGGCTTTTCCTTAACCTTCCTTAGAAAGAGGGTTATCTGCATTGATCAATTGGTGGCGTCTTGTAGGTGATAGTCTGCGGATCCCTCTGTGCTGAGGTACTGAGCCACAGACTGTGCAGCTCCTCAGGAGGGGAAGGTTGCTCAGCACTCCGCAGGATGGGGTTTGAAGTGGTTACTGCATCACAGAGGACTAAGCTGTTCCTGTGTTGTGGTTTATACTGTACTTCCCATGTGCCCTCAGCCACATTCCTGCCTCCCCTCGGTCCCCTGCTCCCCATCCTGCTCCTGACAATTTGGGACCTTCTATGTATGGTGTGTGGCCATGTACCAGCACCTTCCCAGTGCTTCCTTTTTTGCCTGTTGCCCCAGGCTGCAGGGCTTCTGCTGCAGTGGGTGTTTGGGCACTGCAGTAACCCCTGCAAGTGCTAGATATTGCCAAGTAAACAAGCACCGAGTGTGTTGCAGTGCTCTAGATAAGAGAGCACATGCTCTGAAGCAGGTTCACCTTCTCTGCCGTCTCTGGCTGCTGTCTGGCTTCCCCTGATTGTGAGGTGCTGTGGGCTTGGCCCTGTGGGTCATGTGAGGTAACTTCAGTGCATCTCCACCTTTCCCCTCTAGGAAGAAATGGCACGAGCAGGCTCTGCCCAGGCGTGTGCTTACCCTGAGCACCTTCCTTTCTGTGCCAAATCTCTGCCAAGAAATGAAGGCTCAAACAGCCCAATGCTTCTTTGTCTTCCCCATTGCCATAAAGGTGTGACTGTTGTGAGAGGCACAACCCAGCGTTTCCCTGGGAAGCCCCTGCCCATTCCCTCCCTGTGGTTTGCCTCCCCCGGTTGTTGATGTCCAGGTCACCAGCTGCTCATAGATGCTTATTTCCACTGCTGCAGCTGAGCATGTGCTCACTACAGGTCACCCTGTTATTTCTGTGGTACTTCCGGAGCCTTTCTGAGGTGCTGTTCACTTCACTTCTAAAATCTCAGTGCAGTCCTTGCTGCAGAGTCCGGTCTCAGAGCTGAGACTCCTCCAGTCTGGACCCCAGCACAGCATAAAGCTCTTTCACAGCTCACGCTTCCCTCCTCCTGCAGCCTTGTTAACAACAGTGCAATGTAACGGTTGTTACAGTCAAGATGAAGTGACTTTTGGGTACCCCTGAGTTTGAAGGCATGATGTGAAACATCTTAAAGCAGCACAATTCATAGGGAGCACTGAGTATGTGTCAGAACTGAAGGCCCTTGAAATTACCAGTTACTGCTGGCTGATTCCACAGTTTAGGAACGCACAGGTTTCTTCCTGAGGAAGCACCTCCTATAATAGCCAAGGAGAGATGGAAGGTGGGATGCCCATCTGCATAATCTGATGAGCATTAAACTAACCAAGGCAAAAGCCAAGGAGCTGACTTAATCTTCTGTGATCTTTTCCCCTCCCTCACACGGAGGTAAGTTAAGGACACATCTCCCAGGCTCAGGATGTTACTGGGGCTGTGCTCAAAATAACATATATGAAAAGCAAATCTGTGTGGAATCGACAGTTTGGTAGGCAGCAAGGGCAGAGCTGCAGTGTGCCACATGGGCACACACAAGCCAAATTCCCACTTGCTGTAGTGAAGCCAAGTGCAGGTGCTTCATCCCCAAGGCTTGAGGTGGTGACAGTGCATACAGTGTGTGCATACAGGGCAGTACTGGCTGGCAGAGCAATTTCTCTGTCCTCAAGTCATGGTCTCAAATCACAGATCCCTTGAGTCTGAAGAGCTGGCATGGAGCTGGTCTGTAGTGAGAGCTGCCCCAGGTTCAGTCCCTGTCTGGGACTGCGGAGGGGAAGGAAGGCAGAGCAGGAGAGACTCCTCCTGCGAGGGGCCTGTGCAGGGAGCAGCGTGTGATGCAGCAGCGGGAAGGTGCCTGCTCCAGCCCTGGCTCCCTGTGTCCTGCCTGGCTGCTGGCTCCATCCTGCTGCTGCCAAGTGCTGCTCCATGGGGCTCAGAGCTCAGCTCTACCGCAGTCACCACCGTGGTGTGAAGTGTGAGTTGTGAGCACCAGCTCTATGAGGTAGGAGCAGGGTCTTGCTGTGTCCCCGCAGTGCCAAGTACCAGGGAGCTGTGGTCTCTGCACAGCCCCCATGCGCTACTGTAATATAAATAATAATGTGGAGATAAAGCTGAGGTCAAGGAACATCTCTTAAACTCAATGATTTTCCCTGCTGGGAAGATTTATGTTGCTGTTTCTGGGCTGGAGTTGTGCCAGGTGTTGCTTAATGTCCAAGTAACTGTACAGCGATACCATACAGTAATACCATACCGGTGGGAAGGGAGTAGTTGGGCTCACGTGCTGTCTTGAAGCTTACTACCTTCTGATTCTGCAGTCGTCACAACCCTGGCGTGCCCCGCAGGAGCAGCCGCAGGGAAGGAGCTGCTGTTCAGTGCCGGGCGCTGCCAAAGGAAGTACAGAGCATTGGTGAGCAGCAGCTCCCTGGCACAGTGCACGGCTCCCAGGGCTCCGGAGCTGCCTTGACAATTGTCTCCACTGCTGCAGCCAGGCTGGGCTGTGTCAGCCAGGTCCTGGCGCCAGGACAGGGGGTTATCCGCATGCTTGCCCCGTGCCTGGTGTCTGCACTGACTGCTCCCTGAGAGCAGCTCCGTGGAGGAAAACCCCAGATCCTTCCAGCCTCGCTGGGTTCTCGAGGCCTGGTTGGGCTGAGGGATGTGCCAGACCCGCAGCTCTGCTGGATTCCACACCGAGGGTGCAGCTTGGCACAAAAGGGCAGACTGACGCTCCAGACAAGCAAGATTTATTTGGGAGCTTGGGGTTTGCTTTTAATTAGCATCCCAGACTGGGATGAGTAAGAAGGAGCAGAAGTGCACAGTGTGGAAGGACAGTGCACAGTGTGGAAGCAGTGTACACTCGTCATGTGGGACAGCAAAGGGTGTATTTGTGCACATGTGCAGTTTTGATAACACAGTTCCGTGGTGTATGTGCCAGGGCTGGCTTGGGCAGCCTTTGTTCCGGGCTTGTTCAGTACCTGTTCAGTGATGTTCTGCTTCGCTGCTGGGCTCCCTTATAGTTCTAGTAATTACTGATACCAGTGCTATTCCTGTAGATGAAGTGCTTAGCCAAGAACTGTGTGTTTGGATTCTCCCTGTAGTTACAGGCAGTCTGTGTACGCTGCCTGGGTTTGTGTGTGAGTCCACTCAATGTTGGATGTGATGGGCAGTCGGGATGCCAGATGGTCGTGCTCTTGCTTTCCTCGTGTCTTACGTCAGGGCTCACAACTCGAGCAGAGACAATGCAGTGAGGTTTACATGGAGCTGCAAGCTGTGGGTTTACTAGCTTGAATCAGCACGTTCTTGAGTGTCTGCATTACCTCCTCACTGTATTCCTTAACCATCTTCTTCTGCTACCTCGTGTTTTCTTTGCACAAAGATGCTCTCTGAGCCAGATAACTGATCCTGTGAAGCTTACTAGTTCTCTGCAGGCTTTGAATTTGGAAATTGCTGTTCCAATGTGTCTTGGGTCTTGAACTGTGCCTGTCATCAGTATGGTGTGTTACAGGGATCAAAGCAGATGGAGTTAAGAGCCTGAGTTCAAACGCTGTCAACAGCAGAAATGTCTTAACATGCTTACTTCAAGTGAGTCTCTGTACTTACACATTGTCCTCTTCTCTCATTTGATCTAGGTTGTATGGTTGGACCCTGGAAATGGGATGTCAGTCCCATTCAGGGAGCATAAAGGAAGAAGGAAGGTTTCCCGGTTGCTGCCGCTGTGACAGCGCGTGAGAGCCAGCGCAGGAAGATGTCTGCGGTCACGGCAGCGGTCCCGGCTCCGCAGGGCCCTGTCAACCCTCCGCCTCCGGAGGTCACTAATCCCAACAAGCCTGGCAGGAAGACCAACCAACTGCAATACATGCAAAACGTGGTGGTGAAGACCTTGTGGAAGCATCAGTTTGCTTGGCCTTTCTACCAACCTGTTGATGCAATTAAGCTGAATTTGCCGGTGCGTGTCTATCATCTCCTCCTTGGCATCCTGCTCTTGGACAGCTTTCTGCTGGGGAGAGCAGTCTTCTGGTTAGGTTGGATTTGGGCATCCCTCAAATGCTCTAAGATTCACTGAATTAGAAGCTCTTTCAGAGCTGGAGAGCTGCAGGTCTCTGAAGGAGAAAACTGCTTCACTTACACTCAGGCACCAGTTGCCCCTGTGCCCCCTCCTGTCAGCTCAGCCCAGCAGCCCACTGCATACTCACTCCGGCTGCCTTGAGTGAAAGGGTTTTGTGGCATTTGGGGAGCATGTTCTGGGACGTAAAGTCAGGAGAGCTCCAGTTACAAGTTACAGTCCAAATGTATGGACTGGACCAGGAGTCTTTTGACCTCTGCAGTGTTGTTGCTGGGTGCTATTTAAAGTGCTAACCAAAAGAGTAAAGCACTTAACACTTGCAGAGCACTTCTCTAAGTCTGTGCTCATTTGGTTCTTCTCTTTCTGGAGTTAGTTTCTCAGTGAGGTATTTTGAGGTGGTTTTAGGGAAGGTTGCCAGGAAACAGAGGGATTCAGTTGGAAGAACAGTTTTCCACATGTGACCTGAGCGTGCACCAGCCCAGCGGCCGACAGGATCACTTCTCCTGTCCTGGCATGCCTTGCCTGGAAATACCAGTGCCTCCAATCACGCTTGAGGACTGGGCTCAGCAGCCAGTAGCTGTACGTGTGCTGCCTCTCTCTAGCATGAGAAAATGACAGAGCACAGGCTGGAGCACTTCAGGCCAATCACAGCATCTATGTGTGCTTGAGACCAGCCCAGAGAGAAACTGGGTTAACACGTGGAAGCCTTTTAAGTGCTAAAACGCTCTCTAAAGAGAGTCTGAAACTTAGCACAGTCTGAAGTGCCTCCTAAGGGCGATCACAGCACAAACAGCTTCCAGGCAGAGTTGCTCAGGACGTGTGTTATCCTCACGCATTACTCCTAGTGCCTTCTCAGTGCAGCTGTCCTTACTAAAGGCAGGTAGCATCCAGGTAGCCATCTGTGTGGGTGCTTGAGCATGTACTAGAAGAGACTGGTGCTTCGTAGTCAAGTTCATAGTAATGGTACCTTAAAAAGCTACAGGTGAGGAAACAAATGAAAGCAGGGGTGATATTTACAGCTTGCACAAAACCTTGAGGATGTGTTTTGGGGAGGAGGGATGAGGAGAAATCTGGGGCTCTGGAGGGAGGTGTGAGCAACGCTCTGTGTATCAGGAGATATAAATAGTGTCCTTCCTGCTTCTGCAACAGGATTATCACAAGATCATAAAAAACCCCATGGACATGGGGACGATCAAGAAGCGCCTGGAGCACAACTACTACTGGAGTGCCAGTGAATGTATGCAGGATTTCAACACCATGTTTACAAACTGTTACATTTACAACAAGGTAAAGAGCCCAGACAAGCCTTTAACTGGGGCACTGCCTAGAAAAGACCCACCTACGACTGTCGGAGCGTGGGTTTTGAACAGGGCCAGCTCCACTCTGCATTTGCAAGGGTTTGAAATGCCACTCATTGCAAGCACATTACTTGAATGCACAAAGCTGTCTTTGTGCTGTGACTTTCTTCCCCCAGACCAGTTAAAAGGGCAAATGTGCCTTTTAATTCTAGGTAGGTCTCTGTTCTGGGGTTACATAGCGAGCGTTTGCTCATTTTATTCTCAGTTAGGAGTTCTTTCAGATGAGCTACTGTTTATGCAGTGCTTTGCAGATGCTCTGCAATGTCAGTGCTATGTGGTGCACTGGTTGTCTACCAGTGAGTAGTATCTTAGCAGCAGAGAGCAGTTCAGGAAGTGTAACTCTCTTCTCTGCCTATGTCTTGTCTGTACTTGCACACCTTCAGATGGGTTGTTATTTGGGGTTTGGCTTGCTTGCTGTTTGTTAGCTTGTTAAAAGCTGCTGCTCTTTGTATTTGTATTTTCTGCAGCGGTTTGTCATCGCTGACCTATGCTGAGAACAAGCTGAAATAAACAAATTCATTAGCTTGAGCCACAGAGTGAGTGTTCACACTCCTGTCCTGGCTTTGCTGGCAGCAGGAGGGACAGCTCATCTGTTCCAGTTTGCAGCTCCACGCTGTGGCACAGGATGCTGGTTACCTGGCTCCTAGAATCCTGATAACTCTCTGGATGCAGCGTTCTTAGAGGCTGTAATTACTGCATGCTAGGCCAGAACAGAAGAGCAGGAGGACAGCATGCAAGGAGGGAGAGGAGCTGGCCTCAGTGTTGTCATAGCTGGGATAACATCATTTATTTGGAGGGCAGTTCCTTGGGGATTTCAAGGCCTGATCTTGAACCTCAGTGTTTCTCATAAGTGGATGATACAGCATGGGCTTGTGTTCTTCTTTCTGCAGCCCACTGATGACATCGTACTCATGGCCCAAGCCCTGGAGAAGATCTTCCTGCAGAAAGTTGCCCAGATGCCTCAGGAGGAGGTTGAGTTGTTACCCCCAGTCCCTAAAGGCAAAGGTCGCAAGCCATCAGCGGGCACGCAGGGTGCAGGTACTGACCCAGTGCAGTGACACTGACCCTTATGAGCCTGTTGCTGAGGCCTGAGCCACCTTCCAGCTGCCTGGTTTGCAGGTGGGGAAGGGGCATGGAAGGAGCACGTAGTCTGATGGTTAAAACAGTGGTTCACCCAGTCTTCCAGGGCTTGGTGTCTGAAAGCCACTGCATTTGTCGTACAAACACCTTCCCATCCATCACCTACCCATCTACACAGAGCTTGTGTGCAAAGAATAAACCAAGGCAAGAAGAGGCATGGTAGTTTAACATGCTGGTCTGCCATAAGTGACATGCAGAATGCCTGTATAGATCTAGGCTTATACAGCTCAGCCCAGGTCCTGGCAGAAGTCTGACACAGCAGAGACTTGTGCTCCAATCTTGCTCATCCCTGAACCCTGTGTAATGTGTTTCTTTTGTGCACGTGGTTGCAACATCATAGAAGCAAGTTTGATCAGCAGAATGGAGGGATTTGTTAAGCCACTGCAAGAGACTGTAGACCGTTGCATATCAGTAGGAACTAAGTTTAGTTCAGCTTACCTGGAATTGATCTTTAATGGATTTGGGACTAAACTGTCTGTGAACACAATAAAACCATTCATACAGGAGTTCGAGTGGGCTGAATTAAACTGTTGTAACTTCTTTTCTGTAAACAAGGTCTCATTGTTGCTCTGGGAAGGTTCCTCTTTACTTTCCCACATCTCAGGTGCCAAATGGAGCTACAGCTTCATCCAAGCTCCGAGAAATTTGTCTTTTCAGTGTCCTTTGTTAAAAGCTGCTATAAAACCATAGAGGAGTATTGCCACTTTGGTTATTAGTTGCTGCGTTTGTCCCCCTTAACTTAACACTAGTAGGCAGTTCTTCAGCAGTGCAAGTCTGTCCTGGGTTCAGCAGCAGCAGTCATTTTTCTCCTCAGTAGCTGGTGCAGTGCTGTGTTTTTGACTTTCAGCCTGGGAACAGCGCTGATAACGCCGATGGTTTTAGTTCTTGCTCAGTAATGTTTACTCTGACCAAGGACTTTCTGAGTCTCGTGCTCAGCCAGGGAGGAGGGGGAGTCGGGAGGAAGCAGAGACAGGACACCTGACCCGAACTGACCAAAGAGGTATTCCATACCACAGCACGTCATGCCCAGTATATAAACTGGGGGCAGTTACCCGGAAGGGTTAGATTGCTGCTTGGGTCGGGCTGGGTATCACTCGGTGTGTGGTGAGCAGTTGTGTCCTCTTCCCTTGTTCTTTCCCTTATCGTTATTATTATTGGTGGCAGCAGCAGTGCTTTGTGTTACACCCTAGTTACTGGGCTGCTCTTATCTCAACCCCTGGGAGTTATGTTCTTTCGATTCTCCTCCCCATCCCTCCAGGAGTGGGAGGGAGGAAGGGGGAGGTGTGAGCAAACGGCTGTGTGATACTGAGTTATACCACAACTGGAAAGAGGACTGAGAGCCACACCTGCCCAGACACTGATCTCATGCATTTTAGTTTTTAACAAAAAGTGATTTTTGTTAAAATCTGTGAACTCCAGCTTTTCAGCTTTTAGGTGCTTTCAGACCTAGAGGGCTGTCAGTGCAAGGACTTAAATTTCCAGCAGTTGTCTTTTCAGTCACATCTGGACAAGGCTGTTGAAATAGAGAAGCTCAGTACTCTGTGTGGACCACTTGTGTAATCAGCAGCGAGAGTAATAAACCTTCATGATCAGAAGAGAAATCAGGTGATACAATTACTTCCCATTTAGGTGGAAGATGTCTCAGATAGGTGAATGCTCTGCTGCCTGTGGAACTGGAGTTGCCCAGCAGAATCTGACCTGTGTTCGGTTTCGTGGTGGACTGGAGACTGTTGTGGATGACAGCTTGTGCCCAGCAGAAGAAAAACCCCTCTCCTTTGTGCCGTGTGTGGTTAATATCTGCCCTTTAGGCTGGGACAAAGTGAGTTTACTGGCTTGGCTTATTTCAGGAGTCTCACTGGTAGCTTTGCACTTGTGATCCACAGGAGACTGCCAGTTAAGAGCCACAACCTTACTACTGGAGTCTGGGAGGGTGGTTTCCAGCAAGGTTGTCTGCCTAGTTCAAGGTTCATCCTGTCATTCTAGACAGATCTGTCCCGCTTAATTTATGCTGCTGGATTCATCAGTTCATACTGGTGGTTTGTTTAAGTCAGCTGTTCCTTCTTCATTTTAATTCTCAGAGTCCAGCAAAAGCAGAAACAGAAATAACCCCTGGTCAACTAGGAAATACCTCATTGGCAAACAGGTTCTGACATCGTAGGGAGGATTGCTAGCGGGGAAGAGGGCTTCTCACCACAGGATCACTGGTCCAAATCTATACTGGGGAGCCACTGCCAAGTTTGCATTTACAGATGGGGAAGAGATTCTTTAGGCATCTCCAGTCTTGGGTGTCTCTCCAAGTAGTGTGAATTAGGAGGGGTTGTGGCTGTAGGATGTCCTTAGCTATTGCTGATTCTTATATGTTCTGCAGAAATTGAGAAAGTGCTTAAATATTCCTCTTTCTTCAGTGATAGGAAATACGTTATAGGCTTGATCTGGAGATATCTTCCAGCTTCGTTAGATCAGGACTGGTTTAGAAAGCAGGTGCCAGTGTCAGTCTGGGTCCTTCTGCTTTGTTTTGAGGAGGAAGATGCACACGTACTTCAGACTTTGGAGTCACTTGGGCATATCCAACTGGAAAATCAGACTGTGTATGTCTGGAGCCCACTAGCTGGAGAGTGTTCCGTCTCGTGTGGTAGAGGTGAGATCTTTCAGTGGCTCAGGGAAATGTAAGTTAGCTATAGTCATGAGCTCAGTGCCTAGGAACTTCAGGGACCTGGTCTTTTCTCCTCTATAGTTTTAGGTGCATGTGTAGCTTACAGTTTGGGTTTTTTTTTAGTCTGGAAGAGGCAAGGGAGCCTGACTCAAACAGGGAATAGTTTAAGGGGGCTGGCTGGCTGCTGCTGTGCTTCAAAGTTGGGGGTGATGAGTGCAGTAAGTGTGCTTGGAGCTTGGGCAGTGTGCTTGTTTTGTACATGCAGATGCAACCCTTGCATGCATGGCATGCAGTAAGATCACTTCCCATTCTAGGTAAGACTCAGCTACAGTATGTGTGTGTGGCTTTTGACACCAAAGAAGAAACCCAAGAAGAAAAATGTTATCCAATGCCAAAGCCAGAAAGCAGGATGGAAGTCTGTGATCTCAGTCCCTGCCCACCCAGGTAAAACAGTTACCAGGGGATAACAGACCAGTGAGAAGACATTCCTTCCTCTCTCTATCTCCAGACACACAGTAAAGGAAGGGTTAAACTACTCTGAGGATGTTATCTTCCTCTCTCCCTGCTTTGAAAGCACAGCCAGCTGCAGAAACAGTAACACTGAACCAAACTCCGCAACTGGTGGTCTTTTGCGGGCTGGTACATTCTCAGGCAGAATCAAGTGAGGTCTTTGGAGTTAGAATCTGGGGAAAAACTGAAAACCTCTTGATCCCTTATTACCCTAGGGAAGCAGGAACAAATCCATAACTGCAAAAGGTGGTACGATGCATTTGCCAGCTGTACAGTTTCCACATAGCATCAAGGAAAATAGCTAGGATTAGATGTTTGAAGAATCTGGAATAGCTGCTCTGAGAAGTGAAGGAAATTGTTAGCACTTTCCTCACGATGTATGGTATTGCAGACTGCAGTCAGTGGGGTGACTGCTGATCTCTCAGACTTGAGCTAGTGTGTGTGTGTGTTAACAGTTCCAGTTGGACTTCCATAAGCTAGTTGGATTTTAAAACCAGTGAAGATGGGTGGCAGCTGGAGGTATCACTGATGGCATTACGAAATGGGCTCATGCTGTGTAAGATCTGATGCACTAAGTCCTCTACTGTGCAAGAGAGACTGAGGAGAAGGCAGAAGAGATTTTGGTAGACACCTACGGTGATGGTTTGCCTTGCCCAGAGGAGCAGGAGCCATGTAGTTTGGATCTGTGTCCTCCAAAGTCAAAATGGCCACATGAGCCACAAGGGCATGAAATGGAAAGGAGTGGTTGTCTCTGAATATGTATGTTGTGATCTAGGCTATGACTCAGGGTTGATAAATGGGGCAGAGCTTGCTTAGCCCCTCTGCTGTGGAACTGGAGAGCCCCTGGCTCTGTATTATGTGCAATACAGAATGCCACTCCCAGGATGAAATACCCTGGGTTGGTTCCTGATCTGACTGCTCACTGGTGCATGTTTTGGGCAGAGATAAGATTGTTTTTGCAGTTAAGCCTGTGCGTGTCATCCCGGGGAAGACTGTAATGGACAGAGAATCAGACTCGATGTGTATTTTGAGTCCATAGGCTTCTTGTAAAATGTGAGTGCCCTCTGTCTGGGTCCAGCTCCAAACCTGCTCTGGGCTGCCCAGCTGTTTTTCAGAGGCTGCCTTCATAGACCGCAAAGTGTCTGGGATGGAGGGATGAAGAAAGCTGCTGAGGAGCAAAAGAGGGGAGGAGGAGGGAGCTGCAGTGCATTTTCTACAGTGAGAGAGAATAGAAGATGGGGAATTCATCACCAACTCACCCTCCTCTATGTCCTCTGTCAGATGGAAGGTGACCCCAGCTGGGCCATGTTCCTCCAGCTGTGGGCTCGGCTTAGCTGTTCAGCTGGTCACCTGTGTGCAGATTCACCAGGGCAAGGAGGTTCTGCTGGAGGAGCATTTGTGTCCTGTGGCAGAGAAGCCTCTTGCCAGCGTCCCCTGTGTCATCCGAATGTGCTCGTATGAATGGAGCTTCAGTGAGTGGTCAGAGGTATGGGCTCCTGTTCAGTTCACTTCCCTAAAGCATGCAGGGGGCAAATACCACTTCTGCCTTGTATATGTACTTCCCAAACAAATGCTAAACTGTTTCTGGGGATGTTTTCCATCCTTTCCATTGCCCCGTGTTCAGCAGTTGTAGGGTCTGCTTCCCACCTTTCTCAGATAAGGTTTTGGCTGCAGTTTGGAAATGGTCCTTGGTATGTTTTCTTCTGGAATGCAGGTATTTTCAGACTTTTTAGGATGTGGTTCCGCAATTCAGAGATCTAGTTTGGAAAATCCCCTGGGAGGTGGACCATCTTATAGCTGATGAAACCAGCATCAGTGATCAGCTTCCTCCCCTGCTCCCCTCCAATCATGCCTGAGCCAATAAATACATCTATGTATTTACATCTATAATACAACTAAAACACATTTATAAAGGCCTGTGGGTTTCTTCCTTTGCAGTGTTCAACTTCATGTGGGAATGGCATTCAGACACGGCAGGATTTCTGCCTCAACCTGCTAACTCGTAAGCACGTGAAGCCCATCTTCTGCAGGCACTTCCCCAAGGCCATTGTGGTACGTGGCTGCTCCACAGGGCCCTGTCCTGAGCTGGTGGTGGGGACTGGGTCCCATGGAGCACAACTACAGACAGTGACACCAGCCACGCATCTGACCACAGCTGTGGCTGCCAAGGAGGCAAGATACAGGGACTTCGACTTTCTTCCATCTGCTGTGCCTCTGGAACAGACTAAGGCCTGTGGAGGTGAGGAGGTAGAGATAGGTGCTTGCTGCATGCAGCTGGGTTGTGGTGACCCTACTGCCATACAGGGATGGGAGAGTGGGAGGGAATTCTGCTTAGAAGGAACAACATGCTGCTCCCTCCAGCATGCCATAAGCTGTCTGTGTTATCTGAGCTAGGAGCAATGACTTCCTCCCCTAGGCTTCCCAAAACTCTTCTGAGATGGGACTCCTTGGGGCAGCAGCTGACTCTTCCTGTGCTTTACCCAGAAGGTGTGCGCTTGTCTGTGCATTGCAGCTTGAAGGGAATGGTGGCTCTTTTTCAGCAGCTGTAGTTTCTTCTGGGTGTGTTTCTCATCTGTTTCTGCTGTATAGGTGTCTGTGGAAAGCTCTTTCTTAATGCCAGTGGGATCATCAACATGACGGGTGTGGAGAGCAGTGACTGCACTGTGGCCATTGGGCGTCCTCTCAGGGAGGAGATAACAGTACATGTCTTGGAGAGCTCCCTCAACTGCAGTGCAGGTACTGCCTGGGTGTGCTGGGGACTAGCCTGGTCCTTTGGGAAGCCTGCATCTCTTCTGCTCATGTGCTTTTGCTGCCTTGGAGCCTGTGTAATCTCTGAAACCATTTTACAAATTCTTCTAGCCCACCAAGTCATTGGCAAATGGGACTAAGTGAAGATGTTGCCTGTCCTCCCCATATATACTGGTTTCTTGTCTGTTGTCTTGATAGATATGAGATGAAAGGAGTTTATGGGGTTAAAGAAGCTACTTGCTTTTGGCCTGTTATAAACTCTCTGCAATATACCCTCTTGCTGGAATCAGTACAGTTAATTAGTTAACTGGACTGTTTTAATGACAAGTGTTGATAAGATAGGGACAAGGTGCAGAAAGTCCTTGGTTCCAGACCTATATAGGACAGGTTGTGACTTTTTGCTTAAAGGAAAAGCATTTCTAGTCCTTCTGCTCATCCATTTCAGGTGAGGTAGTGCTGTTCTCTGGGCGAATGATGTGGCGGACGGGCTGCAGGAAGCTCACTTTATCAGTGATAAATTCCCGAACGAACACACTGATCGTGAAGCAGCGTGTTTTGCTGCCAGGAAACGGGGTCATTCTTCAATACAACAGCAGAACTGCAACTAAAAAATATTATCAAGGTACCTTACTGAAAGCTTTGCTGTTGCTAAGGCACCCACAACAAAGCCCATCGAGTTCCACAGATCATGGTTGCTTATGGGAATGTGTGGAAACCTTGCTTCATTTTTAGCAGCTAATAAGCCCCTTCTTAAGAGTGTTGGAATTAATGTTACTTGTGGAGTACCCCTCCATTTTAAAGGCAAGCTCCCTGCAGGTGTTTGCTGGTGCTTGGAGGTTCCCAGATGGAAATCCATAGAGAAACTTTTCTGCCTGTGTTTAATTAAAATTATTTCTGTCTTGGAGATGCTAGTCACTCCTCTAAATTTCATTCTCTGCTCCCTTTCCCTCCCTCAGACTGTGATAAGCAACTGTTTGGTCCCCGAGGTGAAATAGTGAATCCTGTGCAACTGCCTGATCAAAGGCAAGAAGTCGTGTGTCGGACCTTCATCAATGTGGCTCCTCGGCATCGCATAGCTATCCGTGCCCTATATGTTGACCTGGGCAATGACAGCAACCAAACACATTTTAATTACATCTTGGTAAGTCGTAAACCTAAAGGGGATGATGTGATGGGAATGGATCCATGTCCTCAATAGAGATTTCCATCCAGATGCGAAGTTCAGTCATAAATCCTAAAGTGTCAGACTGATCTCTTACACAAACATAGATGTGAATGAGTGTTACTGATGTCTACAGTATTACTTCTAACCTTTGTTTAGGGCAGGTTTTCTTCCTGAGTGACCAATTTGCAAGCCCTGCAGTATTTTTTTGGTACTTCACTTGTAGGCTGCTGCTATAGTGGTTTGGTCTTCATTTATGCAGGTCCGTGATGTTAGCACCATGAAGACGATGGTGTTCCATGGAAAGCAACAGTTCTTCTGGCAATCAACAGGAAGCCAAGCTGAAATTGAGTTTCATGAAAATGTTAAGGATCATCAAACCAGTTTCTGGGCTGAATATCATGCTATTGAGCCAAAAGAAAAGGGTCCGGGGCCACTGCACTGAGAAAGGCCATGGTCCAGTTAATCACTACTGCCTGTTCACTGTTTGAGGCCACATGAATCTTTTAATCTTTTTGCAACTGCTTCCCCATTTATTAAGAACAATAATACCTTCTGACTCCTTTGGGATCTCAGTTAATAATTATAAAGCTTTTGCAAAGGACATCTAACTACCAAATATTTAGCAACCAATCCTCACATGGATTTTCTGTCCATATTTGTTGGTATTAATGCAGTTTACATGTCTGCAGTCAGTAACTTAGACACTGAAGTCTCTGAGTCCTGCTTCTGTAACATGCTGTGACCTTTTAGGATAGTAATTGAATTTCATGGTGGCTTCGTGTCCCATTACAAACTTCTATACAAGTAGCTGTGATTATGGTTTAGTCATTAAGTTCACTCTCCTGCAATTTAAATGCCCCTTAAAACTGAGACCTCTTGAAATAATGGAATGTTATAAAGGCAGAGAGCTGTGTGTGAGGATGAACTGCTAGCACAGGAAGACTAGAGCCAGGTGAGGGCAAGAGAGTTTCTTCACCCAGGAGAGGGGAGCACAGCACTAGGACAGGTCATTCTGAAAGCTGAAATGGTTTCAGGAGTTGGCAAGACCTGGTCAGACACTGCTGACCTAGTCAGGCCCTGTTGACAGTTGGCTTTATATGGGAGGACTAACTGACAGCCAGAGGTCCCTCCCTAGGCACCGCTTCTGAGGTTCTACTGCCGTATATCTGATAGTGCTACCAGTACTTTTGAATGGGAAAATAAAATAATTCTGTCTCTTAATGATGGGTTCAGTGCCAAAACATTACTCGGGTAAGGACAGTAGCTGCGCTACTGTATACTCTACATAAGTATATAGTATATGTGTAGTATATATATACCATAATCTGCTTGTATTTTCATCTCACAGGAACTGTGCAACGAGAGATGGTTGAGACTGTGTGATACAAGTTGTAGCAGGAAGAAGTATTTTAGAGTAGTGACAAATAATCATTTGATTTAAATACATTTTTAGGTTGATTTTATTTAGTGTTCTTGAACAGTGAAGCACGCTGTGGTCCAAATCTCACCCTCCTCAAAACCACAGTATACAGCTTAAGGGGTATTTTCTGCACCTCAGTCCTGATGGACACATCTGTCCTTGTTTTTTGGGTTGGATGCAGTTAATGATTCTGCCTGGGCAGTTCTAACCCTGCTTCTGCTTGCTTTCAGTTGAATTCTCCGACATCTTTTTACAACTGCAAAATCTTTCCTCTGTCTAGTTAATAGATGTGTTTTTGCTGGTTACGCCTGGAGTTTTTTGCTTGCCAGACTCCAGATTTTACATTCTGTTCCTGGAACAGCTAGAAAGTAGGTTCTTGAAGTGAGATCCTTGAGGAGCTGGATATATCAGCTATCCTGCTGCCGTGCGTGGGTGATGCAGGCACTGGGCCTTCATTTCCTGCCTAACAGGAGATGTTAATGAAAAGACATCCTTTTCTTAATCCTTTCTTGTAACCTTTTAGCAGATGGGATCTGTCTTCCATCCCTGCTTGGGATCCCAGGTCTCATTGCTATTTATTGTTCCAGATCAGCTCTGCAGAATCCCTGCTCTGCAGAGGTGGTCTCTGGTTACTGGCTGTATGTCCAACATTCATTTGCAAAAAATGCAGCTGTTTTTATAATTTAAGAGAACTCAGGCTGTTTTCCTGTACTATGTGTTTGGATACCGACAGGTTGCCTACTGGGACATCTCCTGCTTGCAAATTGCTGCTCCTCGCATTTTCTAGCGAGAAAGTCCGATTCCATTCAGATTAAGGGGAATTTTAACCTCTTGTCTTCAGGGCAGAACGTTTCCCTTCCTCCTGCGCGTGTGCTGCTGCCTGGGTAGCAGCATCCCGTTGGTACCGCGGGCCCCGCGCTATGTGCGTGCGGTGCTGAACACGCGCACAACGGGCTCTGCCCCCCCGCGTCTGCACTGAAGTGACATCAGGGCCCTGCCTGCCGGAGGGGGGGACCCACAATGCAACACACAGCGGACGTGGGGGCGGCTCCCCGGCCGCGGGCGTCGCTGCTGCCGGCGGAGACCCTCCATTGTCAGCCCCGGGGGGCGCAGCGGGG